>CAEGAF010110387.1:0-11457 GCA_903067075.1 Micropoecilia bifurca
GTAGTTGGTGCTTTTAATCAGTTTTCAGTTAAATTAATTCAATCCAACTTTATAACAGTCACAAAATGTCACCAAAATCACTCTGTCCCTGTAAAATATTTCAGAAAATCACAGAAGTGTATTGAATTGTATTGTTCGCTGAATATCGCAATATACAGTATATCGTATCGTGGGCAGAATATCGTGTATCGTATCGTATCACTACAGCCCTAGTAGTCTGGTAGTCCATGTTACGTTCAGCTGTTTAAAGACGCTCTATATCAAACAACTTCAAAGAAATTTTAATACACATTTTTGACACCTTGAAATTGGGCCTCTGTCTCTTTAAGAATCTCTCAATCATAATAAAGTCCTTTATGTTGTCTTCATCCCTTCTACAGAGAGTTGCACTGAGAAGTAGCTTGCATGATATCCGACTGTTTCAAGGCCCAGTTCAGATCTGTTCCACTTCCAGACATGAAATCATATCTACGTCTTTATTCAAGTCACTTTTTGAATCTCTTTCATAATGAGACACTTTCTGGCCTCTGACTCCTTAAATCCAAACAAGTTGCTGCTGGTCACGCCGCCCAACTCAACGTTTACACACCTATATTGAAATGTCTGCAAACATACGACCAATAGCAAAACCGTACACCTTTGAAAAGCAGAAGTGGAGCCTCCTGTACAGCCAACCAGGATTCAGCAACTGGTTTCTGGATGGTAAGTCAACAACTAAACACTTGTCTTTTCCAGCAGCCATTGTAGGGCAGTAAAACCAGCTGACCAAACGTGCTGGAACTCGGGTTGCTAGGTAACGGTGCAGCGTGACTCAACAATCAGGAGGTTTTTTTAAATGGCTCATTTTCCAGACACAAAAATATGATTAACTTATTCAAAAGATGCAGCTGGTGGTTTTTTTAAGCGCCTGAGTTGTTTTTAGAAGCATTTGAGACCCAAACCGAAGAATAAAAATGAGAAAAATATGAATTTTGCATAAAGGGTCACCTTTAAGATGGATGTCTACGTTCTTCTTCTGCGCCTTCAGGTGGGTTTGGGGTCGTAAACCGTTCACACTAAAGTCTCACTGCTAAATAATAGCAGGAACGACTACACAAAAAATTAAATAAAATGAATAAATAAATGGGAATTGAACAGTGAGACCTGCTGTCGGAACGTAATAATTTAAAAAATATATTTTTAACATGTTTTAACAATAGAATTATTGTTAAAACATAGAATTTAACAATAGAATTATTGTTAAAACATGTTTTACAATATAAGTTTTTACAATATAAGTATAATTTTTGTGTATTATTAATGTTTGAACATTTATTTTCCTCTGTGACAGTAATATGTTTCTGAAATCGAAAGTTTAATAAATGAATATTAAAGAGACTTCAGTGACTCGGAAACACAGCGAGTTTCTGATTAGCCACCAGAAAATCCAGTCTGAGAGTCTGCAGCAAGATTCTTCACATGGAAAAATACTTTCAGTTTCTCTTGATCTACTGGTCTGATCAAAGGCTTCGCCACACCTCACAATTACTTCAGTTTGTTTTCACAAAAGGCAGCTAGAAATTCAGCCCTGGAGTCTGGTTTTAAACAATGGAGATCAAAAAAACCTCCAAATCTAACCAGACCTACTCCATCATCTAACACCCCACTAAAAGGCAATTTCCATAATTCATCTATCATAAACAGACGTCGGCATCTTAACCTCTTGGACCAGAGAAACTTGGTTAAAACTGGCCTCTTAAAGGGAACCATTGTGCAAAATTCACATTTTTGTTCCTCCGTTTGTGTCTCAACTGCTTCCAAAGTGCTTTAAAAGTGTTATTGTAGTTAGAAGTGATGCATTTCTGTGAACTCTGGAACTGACGGCCATTTTGGTAGGCGGTTGCTATGGAGTTGCTATGGCAACAATAAACAAGTCACAAGCCTAAAACTCTCCTCGTTTCTCTGATGTCTAACTTAGATACAATGTAAGTTCATTAGAGCTACTTAAGTACCTACCTCTACCCACCTCTGCGTAACATAAAACTCAGAGATGTTTACTGTGGTAATTGCCAAACTAGCAAAATTAGCTTAGCTAATGTAGCTTTTATCTGCTAGCTAAGACGGACGTGTAGCCTACGTGTTCGTCTGTCAGGCACCAGAACCTCGTTAATCACATGAAGAGTTCGTAGGTCCTTTAACAATCCATTTAAATACTGGTTGGATGCGTCCATGTTACGGGGAAACACCTGGAGGGTTGATAGAAAAAGGAGCAAAAAACTCGAGAAATAAACTTTGAAACTTTCAAAAATTTAAATTTTTCAACTTTTGAAACTTTTTTTAGAAAATTTCTGAGCTTAGAAATAGAGTATATTTATAGCAAAAAAAACTCTGAAATTTTGAGATTCTCAGCTCATAAATTTTGTAGAAAAGATTCAGAAATTTCTAGACTTTAAAAATGTTCCATTTTTGATAATCAGATTTTTTTGAGCTTGAGTTTTTTTAGATTGATCTCAAAATTTCAGTTTGTCTTGCAAATTTTTGAATTTTGTAGTTCAAAAATTACCTTGGGTTTTTCTGGTAAATTTCTGAAGTTCTTCTCAAAATTTCTGAAATTATTGGCGTAAATTTACTCCTCCTCTCTTTCCCTACTTACTATGGCCCAGATTCACCGTCATAGAATCCTGATCATTTTCCTAAGAAGATTTATGAGCCTGAAAGGTTGAAAATTTGCCAGGAAATTCTCAGAAATTTTCTAGAAAGATTTTTGGAAATTTCTTTGTCTCTAGTCTCTAGACAAAAATTTATATTTAAGCTTCATGATGACTTTTTCCTACAATATTTCTAAGCTTCATCTGAAAATTTCTGAGTTTTTTTGGAGCGTTAGCTGGCGACAGATTTGGTTTTCCATCGCAATAAATTAACAAATAAACTCTGGACTGTTTTATTACAGCCACCATGAGAAAATACAAGAATAAAGTCAAAATAATGCGACTTGTGACTTTATCCTCGTACTATGACTTCACTCTTTTGATATTTCAATATATATAGAGTCACATTGATTTTGCGAAAGCTTTTTGAACATTTGCACTCTTCGTGTTCACCAAGTTGTGAATTATATCATAGTTTGAGATCAGAGGCAGTTTGTCCACATCGTCTCATTCAGGTCGATCCCAGAGCCGCCATTTTGTTGATGCATCCTCCTCTCACAGATTGGTCAAAAGTGTCCGAATATGTTCTTTTTCTCTGTCTTGGCCGTCTGTCCGCTGTGGTTTATGCCTACCAAGATGGCGCCGATCAGTCCAGGTTGAAACTGGTGGGAACGACGTGTTAGATCATAAAAATGGATTCCAGCAGGTGTTTGAAAAGTTCTTTGCAAACAGTAATTACCTTTCTCATGTTTACAGGGGAATAATGGAACTGGTTGGAACTGGTTGGGACGTCTTAGATCATAAAAATGGATTCCAGCAGGTGTTTGAAAAATTCTTTGCTAACAGTAATTACCTTTCTCATGTTTACGACCTGGGATGAGTCACTAAAGATCATAACTTAGTTGGAACTGTAGTGGTTGTAAAACTATTTTCGATAACTAAAAGGAAAAAACAAGATCTAGTGATCTGTGATCAATTATTTTGGTCTTTCAAGTTCAGCACTACAGGTCTTAGGTTTAATAAAGTTTAAAATGTATTTTCTTTGATGTTACTTTTCCGGTTATGTTTGTTTATAATACTTGAAAAGTTCGACCTTTTCAGGTTCTACGTTTTAAGAGTTTGTTAATCGTTCGAGTCTCGAATGGTTTTATCTAATAGGATGTAGGGGAAGCGACGCTTCTGCTCCTCCATTACAACACTGGAGACGAGAGCATCATTGTGTCTGTGTTTTCATAATTCCCCTTCTTAGGGGAATTATGAAACTGGTGGAACTGGTGGAACTGGTTGGAACTGGTTGGAACTGGTGGGAACGACGTGTTAGATCATAAAAATGGATTCCAGCAGGTGTTTGAAATGATCTTTGCCAACAGTAACTACCTTTCTAATGTTTACGACCTGGGATGATTCACTAAAGATTATAACTTAGTTGGAACCAGAAAGGATCAAGAACTGAATGATCTGCTGTCTTTCATCTGAGACGGATTGGGACAATTATACGATTGAAAGCTGTCAGGTAAACGGAAACTTGACATATCGATCAAGACATATGTGCCACTCTTCAAATACTGCATTGTTTTCCAGATAAACACTTTGACCTACTTTGCAGTAAATTTATTTATCTCCAACCGGAAAAAACAAAAACTATTTTTCCAGCCAGATTATTTCTCCCACACCAAATCTGGAGCTAATCTTCGTTGGTAAATTTAGGGTTTTACAATCCAAAGCTATTTTCTGTGCCATGTTGAAAATGGATCATCTTTAAATTATCAACAAATATTGGTAAAAACAAACTGATGCTTCCTGTTTCTTTACAAACAACTGAAAAGCAAAATAAAAGATAAAGGAGCTAAATATTAAATTTTTAACGTTTGTCTATAAACATTTAATTTTTGCATTGATTCTTGTATTTTTCCACTTCTGTATCTCCGTTCTTGGTGATGCAAAACTGGAAAACAGTTTTCCAGAAAGTTTTCTTTGGATTTATATTTATTAAAAATACATATTTCAGTTAGTTTAAAACTAAATATTTATAATGCCATCATTTCACTGAGAAGTAGCTCAGCAGGTCCATCAGCTGTTAGCTAATTGCTACTGGCTAGTCAGAAGGAGCTGCGTCTTGAAGGCGGAGCTACGTCCACCCAAGCGTTTTGGTTGCCGTGGAGATGAAGTGTTTGTAGTCAAAGCAAACCTCCATGTTTGTTTGTGATGAGGGAATAACTTCATAACATGACGATTTATGTGACTCCGCCGCTTTAAGAGAAGAATCCCGACTGATGTCTGTGTTATTTTTCCGCGTGTCGAGTCGGAGGAGCGACGATCAGAGGAGCCGAGTTCCTGCCGCCGTCGTTCGGACCGGGACTGAAGAACGGGAAGAGTTTCTCCGTGAAGGAAAACCCGGTGAAGGAGTGAAGCAGAACCGCCGCTTCCACGTCGTAAAACGACACCTGACCCTCCTCGTAATCCACAAACACTCGCACCCAGTCCGGATTATAACCCACCGACAGAGGAAGCGGCTTGCTGGCCAGCGCCACAAACTGCTTCCTGTTCTGGAGGCGGATGGTCCAGAAGCCGTTTTCCGGGCTCAGGTCCAGTTCGGCCTTCCGGTCGACCGTCTCCCTGGCGACGCCGAGCGTCCAGCCGGTTTTCCCCGTCACCTGGACGTCGTAGTGAAACCGGCCGCAGGCGAAGCCCCGCCTCCCCAGGACGGCGACCAAAGCCTCGAAGCGTTTGGACTGGTACGGCGGCGGCGGCGTCCCGCCGTCCCCCAGCTCAACCCGTCTCCCATCGCCGGACAGCCTGAGGGCGGGATGCGCCGTGTCCGGGTCCAGATCGACGTCCGCGGCGGCGCGGCGGAGGCTCGCCGCCGCCGCGTCCTGCAGCGCCTGCATGGCGTTCCTGATGGCGTCCGTCAGCTGGCTGGTGGCGCTCAGCAGCGCCGTGCGGGTCAGACCGTCGTAGACCGGCGGACACAACCTCAGCCGGGTCCAGTCCTTGGTGGCCGGGACGGAGTTCAGAGCCGGGAAGCTCTGCAGGAAGACGAGCGGATCGCCGGAGAGCGACAGCTGCTGCAGCTGCACCTGCCGCCGCCGCAGCTTCGCCACTTCCTGCTCCAGGTCGGCCATCAGACTCTGGCTCTGCTTCTCCCTCGCTCGGCGCTTCTCCTCGATCGCCCCGATCAGCTCCGCCTGCGCCGCCTCCAGAGTCTGGATCAGGGAGCTGAAGATCCGGACGCCGGACGCCATTTCCTCGTCTGCGGCGTCTTCGCTCTGCTGCAGCGAGCGTTTCAGCTCCTGGATCTTCAGCCGCCGCTGCCAGATCACCTGCCCAGGTCACCAACAGGAGAAACGTTACTACAAAACATCCCCAAAGACTGAATCTGCACCATCTTGAGCCTGGCGGGCCACCAGGCTTTACTTTCAGAAATATCCCAATTTTTTCTACAGGATCTAGAATTTGAAAAGTTGAAAATTTGCTACAAAAAAACTCAGAAATTTTCAGATTAAGCTCAGAAATATTGTAGAAAAAAGTCATCATGAAACTTAAATATAAATTTTTTGTCTCTAGTAAATTTCCTGCAGTCATTTTGTTTCCAAAATACTCAAATTTTATGATTAACCAGAAATCCTGTAGAAAAATAAGGTTAAATTTTTCAAACTCAGAAATTTTCCAAAAGTCACATTATTTTTTTTTTTACTTTTCAAACTGAGAAATTTCCAAAAAAATTTCTACAAAATTTCTGAGAATTTCCTGGCAACCTTTCAGACTCATAAATCTGAAAGTGATCCGGATTTTATGACGGTGAATCTGGTCTGTCGTAAGTAGGGAAAAAAAAGGAGGCGTAAATTTACGCCAATCATTTCAGAAATTTTGAGAAGAACTTCAGAAATTTACCAGAAAAAAACAAGGTAATTTTTGAACAACAAAAAAAATCTAAAAAAAATCTACTAATATAAAAAAAACCTCAAACTAGACTTGAACATTTTTCAAGTCTAGAAATTTCTGAATCTTTTCTACAAAATTTCAGAGAATCTAAAAATTTCAGAGTTTTTTGGTATAAATGTACTCCCCTATTTTCTACCTAAGCTCAGAAATTTTCGAAAAAAAGGTTCAAGTGTCGAAAAATCTAAACTTTTGAAACTCAGAAAGTTTCAAAGTTAATTTCTCGAGTTTTATGCTCCTTTTTCAATCCGTATCGTTCTGGATGAAAGCCAGACTCCTGGATCATTTCCTGCTCAAAACCTGCTCAGTAAAGGTCAAACGAATAAGCACCTGCTGAATGCGGGCCTCCGTCTTGCCGAGCTCGGCCTTCTTGTCCTGGTACTCGTCGCTGAGCGGAACCAGCCGGTGGGTCCGGTGCGCCGTGGCGCCGCAGACCCGGCAGATGCTGATCTGGTCGTTCTTGCAGAAGAGCTCCAGCGGCTCCTGATGCTCGGAGCAGACGCTCTCCGCCTCGGACGGCAGAGTCTCGCCGCCGCTCAGGCTCTGATGGAGATGCAGGTTGGCCGCTAGCAGCAGCAGCGTTAGCGTTAGCAGCGTAGCGGCTAACAGCGGCCGGGACCTGGAGGGCCGTGGTTTTGGCCTGACCGGAGCTCCGTACGCCGCTGTTCTCGGCTCTGAGCAGCTTTCAGGCTTCCTTCCTGCGCTCTGCCTGTACTGAACGGCCAACTCGCTTATGAACGTGTTGACCCCCAGCTTGTGCTTCTTGTCCACGCGCTCCTTGCACATGGGGCACTGGCGCTGGGGGTCAGAGGTCAGGTGCTCCTGGATGCAGCTCCTGCAGAAGTTGTGTCCGCAGGGCAGCGTGACGGGGCAGCAGAACACGTCCAGGCAAATGCAGCACCACAGATGCTCCTCGCTCAGCTGGTAGCCGCACACAGACATGCTGGCTGAGCGGCTCTGCAGGGAGTCAGAGGAAAAATACGTCCCAAGACGGGGAAACACCTGGAGCCGCCGACAGGCTTGGAGAAGCAAACCTGTCGGCGGCTTTTTGAGTTTTAGGTTTTTTTAGATTGAGCTCAAAATGTCAGAGTTTTTCTTGCAAATTTTCGACTTTTGTTCAAAAATTACCTTGTTTTTTTCTGGTAAATTTCTTGGATACAAAATAGAGGAGTACATTTATACCAAAAAACTCTGAAATTTTGTAGAAAAGATTTAGAAATTTCTAGACTTGGAAAAATGTTCCATCTTTGATAATCAGATTTGTTTGAGTTTGAGGTTTTTTTTAGATTGATCTCAAAATGTCAGAGTTTTTTTGCAAATTTTTGACCTTTGTTCAAAAATTACCTTGTTTTTTTCTGGTAAATTTCTTTGATAGAAAATAGAGGAGTACATTTATACCAAAAAACTCTGAAATTTTGTACAAAAGATTTAGAAATTTGTAGACTTGAAAAATGTTCCATCTTTGATAATCAGATATTTTGAGTTTGAGTTTTTTTTCTGAGCTTGGATAGAAAATAGGGGAGTACAGTTTTACCAAAAAACTCTGAAATTTTGAGATTCTCAGAAATTTTGTAAAAAATATTCAGAAATTCCTAGACTTTAAAAATTTTCAGATTTTCTTGAGTTTAAGGGTTTATTTTATATTGATCTCAAAATTTCAGAGGTTTTCTTGCAAATTTTTTACATTTGATGTTCAAAAATTACCTTGTTTTATCTGGTAAATTTCTGAAGTTCTTCTCTAAATTTCTGAAATCATTGGCGTAAATTTACTCCTCCTTTTTTTCCCTACTTACGATGGACCAGATTCACCGTCATAGAATCCGGATCATTTTCCTCAGAAGATTTATGAGTTTAAAAGTTGAAAATTTGCCAGGAAATTCTCTGAAATTTTCTAGAATTATTTTTTAGAAATTTCTCAGTTTGAAAAGTAAAAAAAAAAAAGTGACTTTTGGAAAATTTCTGAAGTTCAAAAGTTTAAATTTTTTGACTTTTGAAACTTTTTATAGAAAATTTCTGAGCTTTAATAGAAAATAGTGGAGTACATTTGTACCAAAAAACTGAAATTTTGTAGAAATTATTTAGAAATTTCTAGAATTGAAAAATATTCCATCTTTGATAATCAGATATTTTGAGTTTTAGTTTTTCTAGATTGATCTCAAAATTTCAGAGTTTTTCTTGCAAATTTTTGAATTTTGTAGTTCAAAAATTACCCTGTTTTTTTCTGGTAAATTTCTGAAGTTCTTCTCTAAATTTCTGAAATTATTTGTGTAAATTTACTCCTCCTTTCTTTCCCTACGTACGATGCCCAAGATTCACCGTCATGTCATAGAATCCGGATCATTTTCCTCAGAAGATTTATGAATCTAAAAGGTTGAAAATTTGCCAGGAAATTCTCAGAAAATTTTTAGAAAGATTTTTGGAAATTTCTCAGTTTGAAAAGTAAAAAAAAAGAAAAATCGACTTTTGGAAAATTTCTGAGTTTCAAAAGTTTCACCTTTTTTTCCTACAGGATTTCTGGTTAATCATAAAATTTGAATATTTTGGAAAAAAAATTACTCCAGGAAATTTACTAGAGACAAAAATGTATATTTAAGTTCCATGATGACTTTTTTCTACAATATCACTTGAGCTTAATCTGAAAACCTCAGTGTTTTTGGAGGGTTAGCCGGCGACAGGTTTGGTTTTCCATCGCAATAAATTAACAAATAAACTCTGGACTGTTTTATTACAGCCATCATGAGAAAATACATGAATAAAGTCAAAATAATGCGAATTTATTCTCGTACTACGACTTCACTCTTTTGATATTTCAACTATATTCTCATATGACTTGTAATTTTATTTCTTTTTTTATTATGGGGTGAATTTTGTATATAGAGTCACATTTTGAATGTTTCTGCTACGTTTATCCCTCCAAAAAGATAAAATACTTCAAATAACCTACTAACAAGACACTAACATGTAATTCCTACATTGACTTTATATTTGCTCTAAGACTTTCAGTATTCAACTTGCTGCATGAACTGAGGAGTAAATGCATCATTACAAGGGAATGCAGGAAAAAAATTCCCCTAAGTGAATCTGAGAAAACAGAAGGTCCAGAAACACAAAGTTGTGCAGGTAGAATAAGAAGCAGCTCAGTCTGGTCGGTTTGTTGTGTCTGCAGCAGGCAGGACTCACCGGGTCGGGCTGGAACCGGGCTGGATCCTGGAAGAACTGAGCTCTTCTGACACGAGTCAACCTGTTTCAGGTTCTGGAAGCTCCACCCTGACAGGAAAACACACCCAGAGATAAAACCACAATCGATTCAAGTTTACGGTGTTTGCAGAGTCGCCTGGGAATCTGAACTAAAGTTAAAGTGACTTTTGCTGCATTCTTTGCCTGTGGGTGTTTATCCGCTCCGCTGCTTTGCAAATTCAATGTCAATTAAAAAATAATTAAATCATTCAGACAGAACAGAAGCAAACATCATCATGTTCTTCACGGAAATACGTTTAAATGCAGAAATACGTTTTAAGTTTGATTTATTGGAACGTTTTTTATTTCAGCAGGTAAATCAGCTTCTTCTGTTTAGTGGCCAAGTCATGATAATGATAAGAAGGTGAAAGAAGAGAACAAAAACAGAAATGTTGGCATAACAGTCACACACTCTTCTTCCAACTGAGCCATAGATGAGAAGTTACAGGATCAAAAGGTTAAAACTTCACCAAGTTTGGTGCAAACATGCAGAAAACCACAGAACCAGCTACAAACACAACAATGATGTAATCTCCACAACTGGAAAAGAAAAAATGTACATATTCAAGAGAAAAATGCTGCAAACAAAAGCAAATCTGAAACGGTTCAAACTCGCGCCACAAAACGGACGACCTCCAGGCCACTAGGGGGAGACATGAGCAGTTATAAAATACTGTAGAGTTTGAAAAAGACGTTTTGCTCCTTCCTCCAGATTTCTTCTAGCCATCCCGTCTTTACTGACAGTCTGTCGTGATTTGCTGGTCGACTCCCCCTGGTGGCCTGGAGGGAGTTTGCAGCGTTTCAAATTTACTGCTTGTATAATTTGCAGCATTTTCTGTTTTGCTTCTACTTCCTGTAGTTGCAGCATTTTAACATGAACTTGTTTGGTTGTTCTGTTTGTTTCATGTTGGCATCATTCATGTATTTGTAGTTTTTAAATGACATAAATGAGTTTTGGAGCCACAAAAAAATCAGGATCAATCGAAGCGTTGATCCAAACATAGATTATTGGGCAAATTATTAATAGTTGTTGAAAGATGAAAGAATCTTCTGTCTCTGCACCACACAGTGGAAATGTTTTCATCTTGTTTTTTAGAGACATTCGAAGAATCACCAAGCGTTTCTTAGAAGACAAAATGGCCACATCAGATAGCTGTAACTGGTTTCTTTTTTGTTCAATATCATCCATCCATAACACTTCAGAAAACACACCTGCCCTCACACAAAGCCTCCTACACAGTTTCAACATGTTATAGTTCCTGTACAAACAAACTTATACCAACATGACAAGGAAGGCGATTCTAAATGGGTAAGTCAACAGATGGACAGATAAGGCCGAACCGCAGGTGTCAAATATACCATCTAGACCACACAGGTGCAGGTGGCTCAGCTGAGAAGCATCAAGAATAATACGGGATGCCAGTAGGTTCAAAATGTAAGGATACAGCAGCACTCGGTTCATATCACCCTGATAATAAATGACGAATTACACAAAACACTAGGGCTGTATAATAATATCGATATCACGATATATATCGATATTATCTTTCCTAGTAAAAAAATCGATATTCATCCTCAAGTATCGTAACATCCAACTGTCACCTTGTTCCCTCACTGCTTGCTTCACCAGGTCATCAGGCTTAGAGTGATTCCT
>CAEGAF010110391.1:0-10613 GCA_903067075.1 Micropoecilia bifurca
ACACACACACACACACACACACACACACACACACACACACACACACACACACACACACACACACACACACACACACTCAGAGTATGCATCTTTCCCAAATCCTCCCACACATCTAGATTGGATGAAAAACCAGCAACTCTGCCACCCCGGCAGGAGCCCACCTACCCTGCAGTCCCGAAGCACCCCCAGCTCCCAGCAGCACTTACGTCTGGACTTACATGGCGGCGGGCTGAGCCCTGTCCCACTCCTGCTCCGGTTGTGTGTGTGCGTGTGAGTGTGTGAGAGTGAGCCTCCCATCAGCACCAGGCCCATCTCGTCTGTGCTGCAGGGAAACACTTCCACGTAGCGGCTGTTCGCCCCGCGCTGGCTGGACATCACGTGTTTGTGGAGCCGCTGTGAGGCCTGCAGTGCCCGCTCTGCTGAAGTCATCTGGATGAAGCAGTCGCCCGACGGACGGCCCTGCAAACAGGAGACAGGAAATATGTCAGAAAATGTGGCACATCAAAGACGCACTTGATATGTCATTGGTTAGTCACAACAAAGGCACAGAAATCATAGAAATGGTCAGATAAAGACACCATGGATGATAGCTCACTCACCTCGGCATGCCAGAAACCTGAAACTGAAAGTGAAACTGATGCTCGACCTACTTTACAAGTGATTTGGCTAATAATTATTTGCCCACTTGAGGCCACTCAGAGTGAATTTAAAATTCATTCCCAGCTGGGCTGTTGTATGAAAGTATCAAAGATGCAGAGCAGCAGTAACATTCATGATCCAGATCCAGCTGAACACTGTGAATTACACACTCTAGATCACAGTACACATGCACTATTCGGTACAGTGGCACACAAACTTCAGATTCAGTGAATGATCCACAAAATCCTGTTTATTTAGTTGCAAATAAAAAAAGCCCTTTTTAATTCAAGACAAAGAAAACCCAGTACTGTTATTTATAATTTTGCTGCATTCTACAAAAACGTAAAACAAGTAAAATCTCAGTGTAGTCTTAAGCCTGAACGGCCTAGAAATGTACATCTCTTACCTAGAGATGAAACCAAACATAAAAAAGAAAAATAATTTCTAAAACTGGGAACACTACTTACACAAAAGTTACAGTTAAAGGTAGTATGGCTAACCTCAGAGGTTGTAGCAGATTAAATTTATGTCCCAAACTACAAACATGATCTGGACCACGATCTGTAGCAGGGAGAACCGACAGTGTTGAGGGGATAATTTTGCAAAAACTGAGGGTATTTTCACATCACCTGCAGCCTCAGGCAATCAGACAACGCCTCAAAAATGATGATGAATGATCTAAGTGGGCGTGGCTTTTGAATGAAAGCATAAATCTGAACTTAAAAGAACCCATCAGTTTTTATGAAACTCATATTTTCAAGACATATGTATTAAATTTATGTGAAACTTCGATGGAAAGAAACGGATGGAGAAAAACAACTGTTCAGTCAGAAAAATGTCTGATCTAGTGGAATGGAAACTATGGACTACTTGGATATTTTAAGAGAAGTTTTGAGACTTTATGTCGATGTTGACTCTATGTTGACTCCATGGATTTCCACTAGCTTGAATTTAACATATTTTTGTTAAAACGACATTTACAAAAGATCAGCACAGGCTGAGCAAGAGGGGATCATTAATGCAAAACTTCATCTTGGACAATGGTCATCACATTTTATTTACCTTCATTGCTACCAATTATTTCTTAAAATTGATGCTCTAAAATGCAAAATGATGCATTAAATTGAAACTAGAGAGATACAAGAGACGTGTGCTGGGAAGAACAATTGCATGGCTCAATAAGGACAGTTTGCACTTCTGAAACACCTTGCAGTTCAAATTTATTATTGTGTTTTACATTAATCTTTTAATACTACATATTCTACTTAATTGCTTACTATTTGGAGAGACAGGCACTTTTGAAAGACAGAAACAAACCGTCCTCTCAAAGAAACAGTGACGCAGTGACAATAAAATTTATGTTGAACGTATAATTTTGTAAATTTGTGCCAGAAAGCGCAGGGTGTGTCGGGGTGGCTGCTGCATGTACCTGCTGGTTGAGCACCATGTGGACACCATGTTGTCTGACGTCTTGCGTAAACTCGCCCAGGAAGGTGAGGATATCCTCGATGCTCGCCGTGTACGGTAGTCCCCTCAGCCTCAGGCAGTCCCTCACACCGCCAGGAGGAGGCAGGAGAGAAACCGCGGGCAGCACTGACACCAGGGGGGCCGGGGCAACGGGGATGAGCGGGGCGGAGGAGTACCGGTTCAACACCTGAAGTACACACAAGGTTTGACATGAGATACTCAACTTGAAGTATTCATTCTGGATTAGGATTTCCTTGTTTGCCTGAGATGCTTTTAGATAAAACAGTCAAATGATAACTCTGACCCGCTGTTATCAGTTCAAACCCAACAATGAAACACATACACGGCAGAACTGAGGAGGCAAAGAAAGCCGAGGCAATGCTATGTTTAAATATGTTGCGCTGTCAAACAGGAGCTGGCCTGCAGCCAACAGGACACCAGCATGTTTGCATTTCTGGAGAAGACAGATAAAGGCACCACATGCTCAAATACAACAGGAAAGGCCTCTGCATAGATATACTTATGGGCTGTAGGTGCACAAGTCATGAGAGACACGAAATTGAACATTAGAACCTGGTGAGAGAATGAAGCAGTGCAGGATGCAGTAAAGGAAGGACATGGAGGAGATGGATCTTTTCACAGATTATCTGTCTCATATTGTCAAGACTTGGAGATAGTTTTAACTAATATTCAAAAATAATAACTTTTATAAAAGTTATCTTCTGCACCTTTAAAAATACATTAGACAATACAAGTTTAATATACATGTAACGTCTTATTTTTCCTGTATTTTCTCAAACTTTCCACCGACAACACGAGGCAACCAGACCCGCCACTCTGTTTAAACTGCTAGGAGAATCAAAACTATGTCACACCCTGACATACCTGCTGCACCTCCGCTGCCGTGCTTTTGAACAGCTCGATGTATCTCTTCCCCAGCAGCTCCTTGTGTTTCCTCAGAGCACACTGAGCGTGCTCCTCGCAGGCAAATAACACAAAAGCGTCTCCAGTCGGCCGTCCGTCCGGGTAGCGGACGAAGAGGATGCCGTCCTTCCCGCCGCTGATGGGACACGTCTCTTTAGAGCCGTCTTCTGGTGAGAAAAATCTGAGAACGTCGTCGTGCGTGGCGTTGAAGGGGAGCCCTCGCATCCTCACTATGATCTGGTCCTCACGGGACAGGAACATTGCCACCTCGTTTGAGGTGCCTGATGGGGCACAAGAAGATTTAGCCAAACTCACAACACATCATGTTCTGCTGCAGTGCAAGTTTTTCTTAAAAATGTTGTGGCTTAAATTCATCAGTTTCTGGACTGGAAAAAGTGCTGAGAGAAAAAGTGAAAGACGCAGAAATAACACGAGGTCGGGAATTAAAATGCACTTTTGTGGAAGTCACACCAGTTGAACTTGACTTTATCGTCTTCATTATTCTAAATTTCTTCTAGAATGTTATTGTGAGGTCCATTCTGCTGCTTTCGTAAAAGATGTTATTAACATTAATCACCAAATGCCACAGCCGAGTCATAGCTGATAATTCAATCTGTAAATTATAAGTTTTCTCTAAAATAAATGGAACAAAACACACCTAATGGAAATGTTAATTAATGGGCTACGGTTTACAAAAGTGCATGACATTTTAAAATGTGGGCATAATTTTACCTTTATGTTTTTCTAAAATTTGAATTATGACAACTATTACATTCAGGAATCTGCAGAAGCAGCAGCACCACCAAATGTCCTCAGGACTTTAACTAATCCAGCCTTTTATTATGACGTGAATAGAGAATGCAGGAATGCAATGTCATATTTAAATATAGCAAATAAATGGTGCATTTTTTTTACTAATATTATTTCCCCTTTGCAGAGGTGCAGCCATAAGGGTGGCTGCATAGGAACCAAAAGCTAAAAGAAAAATTTATAAGATTGATTGTGTTGCTGTCACAAATAAAGTTTATTATGTTGCTGTAATAATTAAAGAAGCAGACAGATATTCCAAAATGGCGCCCAAAAAAACAACAAAAAAACAAAGGTGGAATTATTATTTAAAATAAGACCTTTTGTTAATAGATGAAGCTCATTTTCATCCGTTTCTAATTGATCTGCATGAAAAAATATTATGCATGGAAAACTGTTTGGTCAGTGCAAGGTACCAAATTAATTAAACTGGAAATATGTGCATGGTGAATATATTAAATTATTCCTTAAAATATTTACTTTACTCACTAAAAAGCATTTATTTTTTTCCATGTTTATTCACCATCAAGGGTTAAGTGTCACTATACTACAAAAGAGCTCCACAGTGGCAGAGCAGTTGGTAGAGCTGTTGCCTTGCAGCAAGAAGGTTCTGGGTTCGATTCCCGGCCCTGGTCTTTCTGCATGGAGCCCGCATGTTCTCTCTGTGAATGCGTGGGTTTTCTCCAGGTTCTCCGGTTTCCTCCCACAGTCCAAAAACATGACTGTCAGGTTAACTGGCCTCTCCAAATTGCCCGTAGGTGGGAGTGTGTGTGTGCATGGTTGTGTGTCTCTGTGTGTAAATTGCTATAACTTCATGCATTTGTGTAATGTTTGTGTTTTCAACTATCCTATCCATAAATATTTATTTAGGAAATTATGTATTTATTCACTTGTGGCGCTTTTTGTTCTTGATACATATAATCCTTCTGAGAATTGAGAAAATATACATTATGTAAATTCATGAATGTCTCACCTCCTGCTATCTTCAGGAAGTCTTCTCCCGTTGCCTTGTAAACCTGTTGTTAAAAACGGACATATTGTCTGTTTAGTGGCTTCAGATTAAAGTGTAAAATCAGTGTATCATGACAGAATAAGGGGTTTTCAACCCGTTACCTCAATGTATCTGTTGCCCATATGGTGCTTGTGCCTCTGCAAGGCCAGGTCTCTGTGCTCTTCACTGACAAAACGAACAAGTGCTTCTCCGTTCCTCCTCCCCTGAGCGTTGAGACACAGAGCGGCCCCCCCTCTGTAAAATACAACATTCAACATACATAGGCAGTGAAAGATTATCCTAAACAAAAGCTTGCATTTCCTCTTCAACATACTTGGCAATGTTGAGGCCTTTAAAGAACCGAGCGATGTCCTGGTCAGAAGACTGCCATGGCAACCCTCTGGCTCTGATCACCGTGTTGTCGCACACTTTCTCCATCTTACTGCTGCAGACACGCACACATACAAATACAGTCTCAGGGAAAATCTGGTAGGAAACAGCCTGGGTTTATTTTAATGTTAGAAAACTTATAAACAAAACATAATTCACTTACCAGGTGCCACTTTCAAATCTCTCATTTATTCTCTCTGGGTTGGAAAAACTGTGACCTAGAATGAAAAAGCACAGAATGATCAATCACTGTCAGTTTAATAGTTAAAGATGGTCCAGCTTGTGCTTTTCTTGCTTTCTATTTTAAAATCACCCATTTTAATCTTTAATTTTGTTTTTTTACACTTAAACATGGATTGGACCTTCACATTTTGAGGATACAGCGCCTCACAAAAGTGAGTTTTTCCACATTCTGTCATGTTTAAAAACTTGAATTCACTTAATTGGATTTTACAAGTTAGATTAACCAATTCAAATTCTTACAAAATGTACCTTTATTAAAAAATAGAGTCCTTGGTTTTGTACTTTAATCTCATTATAAATGCTGCTGCTCCATGAAGGACTCAGAGATTTGCCAGAGCACATTAGTGAAGAAACATAATGAAGATCTGGGAACACATAAGAAAGGTCAGGGAGAAAATTTAACGTGGATAATTCTATAAAATATTATCCACAGAGCTCTGTTCAATCCATCATTACAACAAATCTGACCTTCATGGAAGAACAGCAACAAGAAAAAAAGCCGTTTTTGAGAGAATATGTTGCAGTTTTGCACAAACACAGTAAACATGTAGGCGAAGGCATCCTGTCAGATGAAACTAAAGTTTAACGTAATAGAGAACATGCAAAACATTATGTGGGGAGGAAAACACAAAGTGTATATCATGCTGGGCACGTCACATGTGACATGTGGTGGTGGCAGCAATATGGTGTGGAAATGATTTTCCACACCATACTGGTGTGGAAAATTTGATAGAAGATTTGATAGAAGAACTACGACCCTGAACATCTACAGAACATAGTTTGCTCTATATTAACGTGTGAGAATGGCCCAGTCAAAGTCCAGACCACACTTTTCAGATTTTTCTTTTCTAAAACATTTTAACTCGTGTATAATTTTTCTGAGCTGATTATGAAAAAGGCATTATGTAGCATGCATTGCTACGTTACAAGTATGTGCTACTTTGTGTTCATCCATCACATAAAATCCACCAAAGTTAAAGTTACTCGATAACGTAGTTAGCAGTGGTAGCTCACTTCTCCAACTACAGTAATAGCAAATGGGTCTCGTTGATAGTACAGTTTTCCCTTAGCCTCATGTGTGAGATACTCACAGTATGGCTCAGAGAGCAGAGAGAGAACAATGCTGGTCATAAGCCGGACCTGCTGCACGGCTGCTTCTGCAGGCAGAACAGGCAGAGGATCCTGATTGGCCGAGGGATCCCACATGGAGGACACATCGACAGGCAGGCTAAGAGCTGAAGAGGATCCAGCTAAGGAAAGTACTTATCTAGACAGACAGGTGTGTTTAATGAAAAATTGGAAGGAGCATGTCTGGATGGGTGACTTGTCAGGTTTTCTGTACCACTGGGTGTGTGAGGTTAGCCTACCGGCTAAACACACACTCTTTCTCTTAGGGCTTAGCAAAGTGCTCCATTCTTTCCTTATTTGCATTTCAAAACCTCTTACTCTGCAGCCAACACCCTGGATTTAAACCTGTAATGAGTTATTACCGAGTGTAAGATGTTCACACCAGATTAAACCAGAATGAAGAAATAAAAAAAAAAACACTTATAGCGCAGTGAAACTTATCTGTACCCTCACAGATTTCAACTGGGACTATTTTGTTACCTCCAGATCAAACAGATGTTAATATCAAAAAGAACCTGAGGAAATATGAAATGCAGTTTTCAAATGCTGAATTCCCTTAGGAGAAAAAAAACGAACACTGGTTATTATTTTTAGCCTGTGTGGAAAATAATACCATGGAATAATGAAAACTGGAAATTATGTTTTTGTGGAAGAATTTTAGCCGAAATATTTTTAAACAATTCAAATTGGAGACGGTTTGGCGCCTTGATATCCTCTTTGAGGTCACGCCACAGCATCTCAATCAGTTGATCTGATTGATCAGATGTTTTAATTGTTTAGTCCAATCTGTACTTTCTGAAACGCTGCGCTAACTTCACACCAGACTCAAACCTCAGAAAAAAGGTTCCACTGTCGTCTCATCAGAATATTTGTTCAAATGTCTTGGGGATCTTAAGGATTATTTTTGCCGAATGTGATAAAAGTCTTTGTGTCATTTATAAGCAGCAGTAGTTTTGGTCTTGGTTTTAGTCTCATTCTTATTAATGAATCATTAACACTGATCCTAATAGACGTATCTAAGGCCTGAGACGTATCGCTTTTATTTAGTTATTTTTGTGTTCTCCTGGAAAACTGTAGGGACTTATGAGGCCGTAGTCGGTCAGTCACTTCTGGCAACCGTTCCATGTTTTTTCTCTGTGGATAATGGCTCCTATTGATGTTCACTGAAGCCTTAAAGATGTTGTAACTCTCTCAATGCTGTACGGTTTCAACAGCAGCCATCCGGTTTGGACACTCTTTAGATCGGGGTCTGATTGTCAGCTTTTTGAGACCTATTGACCCACTTTATGCCGTCAGACCGGTCAGCCTTCGCTGCTTTCTCGATTCTACAACCTTAGCAGTCGTCACGTCTGGGTGTGGCTAAGAAACGAAGCGTAAAAATGTGATCGGTCACATTTAATGCAAGATTTATATTTTATATTTTCACATAGGGTCACAGTGATTCGGACAGTTCTTTTTCCTACATGTAGGTAATCTTGCTCCTGTGATCTTTGTTGTTAACGTTTGTTTTTTTTTTTAAAAAAACATTTAGGTGCGATACAAATTCAATCACACCAGACATTTTTTATGACTCCATATTAAACATGTCAACAAAGGATACACTCAGCCATGACGTGTGCGTTCAAAGCCTTGAGGTCAGAGGTGGCGAAGTGGTTCTTGAACTCTTTCCGCAGGTCAAAGAAAGAGAAGAAACAGTCTGGGACCGGGATGTTCTAGTAAGAGGGGAAAACATTCAGAGAAAAGGATGTGAACAAGCAGCCCATCAGCAGCTGCTGTTTTATTGCATTCATCACATTCATGTTTGCTCAAGCCAGCATGGCACACACCGCCTTCCTCGCTACTCTTATTTGTGTAACAGATGTGGGAGAATGCGGCCGGCCTCCCTGCCTGTGTGTCTGTGCACAGGTGTAGCACGGTATGTTCAAGGGGGGCGTGTCATTGGACAGGTTCAGAGTAATTCGGCTGAGAGTGACGCTGGAGGTTCCTGCAGCAGGGAGGCGTTCAGCCCAACCCAGTTCGCTCACCTTGCTGGCGGCTTCTGGGTGAATCACTTGACGGATATGGAGCTGCCCGTCTGTACACAAACACAACGACGTGCCAGCGCCCGCACTGTTCACCTCGTTTGTCAGCTGCAGATTGAACTAAAATATAAAATAGAGAAAAGAGGCGGAGGGGAAAAAAAGCACGAGGCGCTTATTGAAGGAAAACTTGATTTTCTGCCAGAAGATAGTTGACGTTGAGGACTGAAAGGACAGCTTTACCATATTTAAACCACTGTCAAGGCTTGTTGCGGTGTACATGCTGTCTGCTCCGGAGGAAGACTCATCCTCCTCCTTACACTCAACCACCACATCTTCGCCTGACTTTTCCTCTGTGGAGTCTGAGAGGTCAGGCCTAATGAGGATCTCATTCACCCTGCCCAACTGGTTCAGAGACAGAAAACAAGTCAGTCCTGAAACAGTAGCTTACCGAGGAACCTATGGAAGAATAGCGCCCATCTAAATGACTGTGCTCTTTTATTACATCGTAAGTAGATATTAAAACTCTCAAGAGCAGGTGCCGGTTAGTTTATGACATTAGATGTTTAACATCCTGACATATTACCGCAAAAGTGTCTTTGCTTTTATAGATTTAAATCAAACAGACATTTCAAGAAAAGAACAAAGTCGTTCCAACTCTTAACATGGTGTAGTTCTGTCCATTCTACTCACTAGATTTCCTCCTTGAACCACAGCTATAGCTAAAGAGTAAGAAGGCGTTTTTTTTTTTTTTTTACCGTTTTGGTGTTCACATTGACCAGCTGCCAGACCAACTGGACCAGGTCCTTCTCGTCAGAGCCCAGCAGCTCCCCGCTCGCTCCAGATGTGGCGGTGAAAACCACCACCAGGTAGTCAACCTGCGCCGTCATCTGAACGAACACGACCCTAAACTAAGAACCTACGGTAAGACTGCACTGAACCGGAGGACAGCACGGAGGAGGAGATGAGGCCGGAACGCGAAAGAGAAACAGGAACGACTTTTACTTTGACACCTGAGCGTAAAGGCGAGCTTGGTAAATCCAGAAAGTTTGATCCCTCCTAGAACCTGCCGAAGTCACCATCGCGGAGTAATGGCTGAACGCTCAACGCTTTTGTAGCGATTCTTACCTGTGTGACCACGTGACTGCATACCTGGTGCCCCCGCCTACTTTCAGGTGCAGGAGAGATTAGGACGTGGCAGAGAGCGGAGGGCTGAAATGTGTTCCTGTTATTCTCTACTGTATAATCCAGCCCTCAGGTTCTGCGGCCTAAAGGCGAAAATTGGTTTTATGTGTCAGTAGCAACAGCAAAATTATGTGTATCACTTCTAAAAAAAATAAATCACGAAGAAAACAGTTATTTCTATTTTATAATAACAATATTAGAGAATTTCAACAACAAAGTTTTTCCATGAAAATGTATTTTATCTGTGAGACGAAACAGAAAAGCCACAACAAATTAATGTCAAAATACACAGAATAAGAAGGTAAAATTAAGAATGTCTTATGATGAGATAAACTCCCTTCCCCCAAATAAAATCTCTCCTCAGTCATTTGAGATATGTAAACCTAATTCTGCAACTGCTGCTAATTATAATACTAATAATAATATTAAGAAGGAGAATATACATTTCTAAGCAGAAATACTATTGATAACAACATCAACAACAGCAACAATAATGTTGTTGTTGTTGTTATTATTATTATTATTATTATTATTATTATTATTATTATTATTATTATAATGATAATATGATAATTATCATATTAATTGTTCAGCCACCGGCTGAACAATCAATATGTTTTAAATGTGCATTTAAAACGGCCTGTTTTAAATGTGCATGATCTAATCAGATATACAGTGACTTGCAGAAGTATCCGTCTAACGCTTTCCCTTTTCGGTTTACAACCAAAAATCTTCGTGTATTTCATTATTATTATTATTATTATTATTATTATTATTATTATTATTATTATTATTATTATTATTATTATTATTGTTATTGT
>CAEGAF010110399.1:0-16055 GCA_903067075.1 Micropoecilia bifurca
TAAACTATTTCCATTTCTTCTGCTTTCCTTCACTTCTTATGCTTCTCTCTACTTTTTCTTGCATTTCTGCAGCAGACATTCTGCTAATATGCATTCTCACAGCTGTTTCGCTAGGAACAGCTATTTTTCTAGTTAACTTCTAGCTTCTTTATTAGCTTCCAGCTTCTTTATTAACTTCTAGCTTCTTTACTAGCTTCTAGCTTCTTTATTAGCAAGCTTCTTTATTAGCTTCCAGCTTTATTGTAGCTTCTACTTTCTTCTAGCTTCTTTATTAGCTTCTAGCTTCTTTGTTAACTTCCAGCGTCTTTGTTAGCGTCCAGCTTCTTTATTAGCTTCTAGCTTCTTTACTAGCTTCAAGCTTCTTTATTAGCAAGTTTCTTTCTTAACTTTCAGCTTTTTTGTAGCTTCTAGCTTCTTCTAGCTTCTTTATTAGCTTCCAGGTTCTTTATTAGCTTTTAGCTGCTTTACTAGCTTGTAGCTTCTTTATTATTTCCACTTTCTCTATTGATTTTTACAGCTTCACATACAACAATCATTATTACCATGAAGACACAGTAGTCACAGATAACATAGAGAGAAAGAAGTTGAAGCAGATTTCTCCCAAAACCCCACCCAAACCAAACACACCCCTGTCTAGGTCAAAACACAAGACAAACATTCAGCAGAGATCAATCCCTGCAATAACTTTTAACACGGCATACACAGACACACACCATCCACACTCATTCCACAAGAGGCAGATAAATAAATAAATGAATGTCAAATAAATAAAGAATAGAAAAAAAAGAAAAAAAAAGAACCTGAATATCCTACAGATAATTTACTTTTCTTCTTAATCAGGTAGCAAAGTCATGGTACCTACTACAGATAGGAAAGGTCCCAAGTATCCATAAATTTACTGGTGGAACCGTTAAGTGCAAATCTGAGCTTTTCCATGTTGAGATTGTATAGAACGTCTCTGACCCAATGATCATACGACGGTGGGACGCTTAGTAGAATAAGTCTCCTAGCCAGCACGGTAGCGAAGGCCAGGGCCTGCCTCAAAGAATGCAAAAGGCCCAGGTCTGTAAGAATGCCAAATATTGCCTATAATGCATTGGGGAGAATTGTCTGATTATATGCTTGACTTAAAATATAAAAAATTTTACCCCAATACCCGATTAGCTTTGGGCATGTCCAAAACATGTGGGCATGGTTAGCTGGTGATTGTCCACACCTATTGCAAGCGTCACTGACTGATGAATAAATTTTTTGCTAATTTTGCGTTAGTGTAATGCACTTTATAGAATATTTTGCACTGCATTAAAACATGTCGGGCACAAATTGAAGACTTATGGATTAGATTCCTGCCAGCCTCCCACTGCTCCCCTTCCACCTCGACACCCAGCTCCCCCTCCCACGCTGTTTTAACAAGAGCTGCAAATCTTGAGGTGTTATTACTAATGGAATTATATAAAAATGAAATTAATTTTTTGCGTTGAGGATCTAATTGCAGAAGAGTATCCAAAAGTGTTTCAGGTGGACGATTAGGAAAGTGTGGAAACACCTTTTTAACACAATCCCTGGCTTGAAAGAACCGAAAGAGATGAGAATTGGGCAGTTGGAATTTAGATGAAAGTTCAGCAAAAGATGAAAAGGTATTGTTGCTATAAAGGTCCTTTACAGTTTTGATCCCTCTGTCATGCCACCGGTTAAAAACCAAATCAATGGCTGAAGGCATAAAGTTGCAATTTTTGACTAAAGGGGTTTGTATTGAGGGTCCTTGCAGGCCAAACTGTTTCCTGAATTGGCTCCAGATTCTTAATGTAGCCTTGACTATAGGATTGTTCTCTACCAGAGACACGGGAAGGGGAAGCTGAGAACAAAGCAGAGAGGAAAATTGGGATATCTTCCTGCCTAATTTCTCAAAAAAGGTCTTTGTAATTAGCATAGAAACATGTTGGAAGAGGTATAAAAATTTGGGGGAAATTATCATTTTAACCAAGTTCACCCTTCCTATCAGAGATAATGGTAATAGGGACCACCGGTCAAAATCTTTCCCCATGCTCTCTAGCAATGGTGAGAAATTCTTATTCATCATGTTAGACAGAAGCACAGATGAATATCCCCAAATAACGAAACCCTGCTTCTGCCCATTTAAAGGGTGAGATTGAATGCGGAAGGTTCCATTTAACAGCAGTTTAACACCTGATTAAATGATCTCACCTGTTTGCAGCCAGGATGACATCCAAGAGAGGAACTGTGAGCTGACTGCAGCTTGTTGTCACCAGTTCCTCCAGAGAGTTCATGACAGCCAGCAACAGTGTGTCCCTCAGAGGAGGCCCGACCCGGACCAGGAGCATGGCCAACAGCCTGAGGATCTGCTGGCTCCCAGGAAGCTGTGAAATTTCCTTCAAAACCATTGACTTGTTCAGATATTCAGAGACCTTCGTGATTATACCACTGTAATTCTGGGTGGTTTCCATACTCGCACTGTTGTGTTCCAAGTCTCTATTTTTTGAACCATTATGACCCACAGAGGACAGAGACTGACAGAGAAGCAGGACCTGAGCGAGTGTCTGATTGGCAGCAGAAGCAACAAAAAGGCTTGAGTCTGTCTGAAGTTGAAGGAGTGGTTCAATAAGATCTGCAGACAATAAAGGAACACCGCCAGTTTCTTTGTAAAACTCTTATTAAGCAAAGTAAAGAAAACAAGGTCAAATGTCCTATGTGATGAATTACCTGCTTGCACAAAAAAACTGAGAGCTTCTGAGTGCTGCAGAATCATCTTTAGACCCTGGATCCAGCCAATCCGCAGACACGGATCCTCCCAAAGTCCTGCCTCTTGCCAGTGTTGAGAATTAAAGACCAGTTTCAATACAGAGCACTCCTGCACATTAGAGAGTGTGATGGAGGGATGAGAGAATGGAATACCAGGTTGGGGGCTGTTGGATTCTTTAGTTGTACCTTCAGAACTTTAAAGCCGTCTTCAGAAGCACCAATCAAGCCAGTGAGCTTCAGAGTGAAAGAAAGGATGCTGGAGCCTGAAGTGTAGTTAAAGGCCACCTTGGAGACGAAATCAACCAGACATGGACACGCCTCCAACAGAGATGGGCCTTAATGAAGTGAAAACACAGACAAGTTGAAATTGAACAGAAAACCTCTTTTATGACACTACAACCAAATAAATCAATTATTTTTTGTTGAATTTTATGTGGTCTGACTGCCCTCTTTGATTCTTACTGCAAAAAAATAAAAATAAAAATTACAAACAGAATTGCAAAATTCTGAAGGGACTGATCAATGTAAAAGAAGTTCAATATTATTTTATCTTAAGAAGTACTTATTGAATGCAGTGACTATTATCAATATTTTAATGGTTTGTTAATGGATTTGATCAATTCAAAGAGAATATTCATGATGTTGATGTGGCCCAAAATGAAAATGAATGAGACCTTTGATCCTGCCCTGCATGTTTGGGATTAAATCGTTTAGCTGTTAGTGTGGAATCTAATCCCAACATCTCTCTGTCTCATACTAGGTCTTCCCAACTGCAAACTGTTTAATGATTTTTTTTAAACTTCACTGTTTAGATAAACTAGTTTTTCTCCTGAAAGATTCTCCCTGCACAGCTGTGGATTTCTGTATGTATATATTGATTGACTACATTTTCTAATCATGTAATTTTTAAAGTCATTTTAATTAAGGGAATAAAAGTAAAGGGAACTAGATACAAAGTACCACATTTTTCATATTTATTTTTATTACTACGATAACAAAAAAAAATGTTCCAGGGATACAGATAGTTCTGGAACTGAAGGACAACTTTGATTCTATTATGACATTTTTATATAGATAGGCTAAGCTAGGAGAATGTCGGTCTTACTGACCAGTCTGCGCCATAGTTGTGAAGAAGTCCAGTAGTTTCTCCAGACTGGTGTCATCAGGGACGGAGCTTCCCGACACCAACAGGACTCCACAGACGCGGGGCAGGATAGAAACACACTGGCTGTCCATGTCTCCAGCGCGTTATAAAATCTATCAAAGTTTAACTCCAAGAGCTACAGATGCTAAAATACGCCTTCGTCTGATATGTTTAATTCAGTCCAAGCTCGACTTTTTCTCGCGGGAACTGAACTCGTATTCACACAAAAAGGCGAGACACTTTGTAGATCTATAAGCAGTTCGATGGGTTAAACACTCAACGTATGAGGCTGTCTACCCATCGATTTCATTTACAGATCTGGGTTTTCTTCCCACGCGGCTCCGAGCCGCTTCCGGCGCTCCGTTTCCGCCTCTTCGTCCATTTTCGCACATGGTGCCACACCGGTCGAGCATAGTTAGCCTCACGATTTCCAGAAATTCCGTTCCTTCTTTGACATACATTTGATCTCTTGCCCTGGTAAATGCAAGATACGTTGGCTATGGTAGACGACCCTGAGTACGAGGAGGAGGAGGAGGAGCCGTCCTTCAGCGACCCGGAGGACTTCGAGGACGACATCGAGGATGAGGGTGAGCGGTGGCAGGAAATGCGCCGGCTTTCTGGCCTGTTGCTAATTGTTAGCTGAGAGATCAACTGTGTTGGTACCCGAATTTTCAGACACCTGACTATATCTGACATTTTATTTACTCTAACTTAATGGTTATATTTTCACCATAACGTTCAGTCTTGACTTATTGAACTGAAGCGTCATCCTCTTTGCGGTCCCTCCCTTAAACGGCCGTTAGCCTCACGCAGCTCTGCCTCTGAAGTGTAGCTTTCTTTTTTTTTAAAACCCATTATACGTTATATTTGTACGTCTTCATAAATATTTGATCTATTAATCAAGGCCAAAAATAAAAACTGCAACTTTCGTTTCATATGATGAAACTTATCGTTTCATCTGGTTTTGAAACATCTGGTGTTGATGCTGTTGGTTGATGCATTTCTCGACTAAAATCTAGCTTTGGCGTATTAAAAAAAGATTTTTATGTTTGACGTATTGACCATTCAATGTTAAACAACAAAAAAAATTGTCAGTTGACTTGTGAAACTTTAAAATTTCACCTTAGTTATGAACTTATAAAGTAAACTTAGCTTTATGTGATTTACTTGTTTAAATTTCAATCCAGCCTTTCTTACTATTTAGTCCATATGTTTAGGTCTTTTTTAGTGTGAAAAGTTTTGAGTATGAAAATGAGCTCCTTGCCACCAGAATAGCCAGTTTAAGATGATTTAAATAAGTTTTTCATAAAGTAATTAACTAGCTTAAATAATATCTACCAGCAGGAGGTTGCTCATACTTATTTTGGTTTTATTTGCAGTCATGATTTCTGTCATAGTCACAAGGTCCAAACAGAAATTAGAACTGCAATTCAAAGAAGTTGGATTATGAGATCTTTTAAATTGTAATATACTGTCAAACTAAAACAAGAGTTTACCATTTCTTTGATTGCTTCTTTAATAAATGCTCAATATCCCAGGTAGTAAAATAATATGTGACTATTGAGTACTCGGAAATGGAAGTATGTTGGTATGAAATGGGAATGAGGGAGCTGGAGGTGAAGATTGATGATGGTCCAAACTGTGACGGATCAAGGTTTAAATTCATACAGCAGAGATGCGACTGATGT
The DNA here is from genome assembly GCA_903067075.1 of Micropoecilia bifurca. Taxonomy (NCBI): domain Eukaryota; kingdom Metazoa; phylum Chordata; class Actinopteri; order Cyprinodontiformes; family Poeciliidae; genus Micropoecilia; species Micropoecilia bifurca. Next base: position 5,593 of record CAEGAF010110399.1, read on the forward strand.
CAGTGGAAGGTTCAAAACAAACTTAAGTGAACCTCATACCTCATTGATATAGCACAAATGATACAATTATAAGTACCTTAAAGTGTTGGTTTCACCCAAGTTGCTTGTGGAAGAAATATAGTTTTAAACAACATTGTAGATATGATATTTATTAAAGCTATGGTAAATGGACTGAACTTATATAGCGCTTTATCTAATCATTTTTGACCACCCAAAGCGCTTTACACTAGAGCTACATTCACGCACAAACGCTCACACATTTATACACCAATACGCAGCTCGATATGCAATTGGGGTTGGATGACTTGCCCAGGGGCACATCGACATGTGGCAGGAGGAAGCTGGAATTGAACCTGCAACCTTCCCATCACACGATGACACTATCCACAGAGCCACATATATGCATTATGCACTATGCATATTTAAATTGTAGCTGTCAAAAAAATCCATAAATATCTACATGTTTGTTTTGTGAAATTAAAAGTCAGCAGGTTGTGAAGCAACAGGCTGAAGTAGTGCAGATGTTTTCTGCCTGAACAGATAAGTCACTCCTGCTTCTCTGTCTTTCTTGCTCTCCTTATTCTTATTATGTTGTGTGAACCTGTCAGAACTTCTGGAGGACATCTTACGGGAGAAACCTCAGGAGGCTGACGGGATCGACTCAGTGGTAGTGGTGGACAACGTCCCGCAGGTGGGCCCTGAGCGGCTGGAAAAACTCAAGAATGTCATACACAAAATCTTCTCCAAGTTCGGCAAGATCACAACTGAGTTTTATCCAGAAGCCGACGGCATGACCAAAGGGTATGACCCCATGACCTTCCTGCTCTGCTTGATTTGTTGCTTTTCGCGCCAGTTGAAGACATGAAATGCTCTCTTGCTCTTTGTAGATACATTTTCCTGGAGTATGCTGCCCCCACTCAGGCTGTGGAGGCGGTGAAGAATGCAGATGGCTACAAACTAGACAAACAGCATACATTCAGAGTTAACCTCTTCACTGACTTTGACAAGTATGTGGTATATCAGACAACAGAATGGCAGGCAGACATCTATCATTATAACATTAATTAAAAGCTCGTTCTTTTTTTACTCGTTTTCAGGTACATGAACATAAGTGATGAGTGGGAAGCTCCAGAGAAACAGCCCTTTAAAGATTTTGTGAGTTTTACTCAATCATCTCTCGATCTCAGTTTATTTGGAAATGAATTTGGTTTCTTACCTCTGGTTTCCTGTTCAGGGTAATATGCGTCACTGGATTGAGGACTCGGACTGCCGTGACCAGTACAGTGTCATCTATGAAGCTGGAGAGAGGACAGCCATCTTCTCAAATGATGCGAAAGATCCCATCTTGGCTGAGGAGCGAGCGGTGAGTTACCCGACAGCTTTGGGTAAGGTAGAGCTTATCAGGAAGGCATGCAGAAGGCTTAACTGTTTGTGTTTGGATGCAGCGCTGGACAGAGACATATGTCCGCTGGTCTCCCAAAGGCACCTACCTGGCAACCTTCCACCAGCGAGGTATTGCATTGTGGGGTGGAGAGAAGTTCAAGCAGATCCAGAGGTTCAGCCATCAGGGCGTATCGCTCATTGACTTCTCACCATGCGAGAGGTAACTATGCAGGTTCAGAGGTCAGACTTGATGCTTAACTTGGCAGCTCACTGTCTTGTTACATTCACATTTAATTGATTTCTAAATTCACATCAGGTTTTAATCATCCTATGCCTTCAGAAACATTCTCGATTAACCCGACACCCCTGACACACTGCAGTCTGTCTTTTCAGCAAACTTTCACTCACTCTGCTTTCACAGAGTGAGTGAAAGTCTGCTAATTCTGCAAAAACAGAATTAGCAAACATTCTTTTCATCTTTGCAGGCATCTTAAAATTTCCAGTAATTGTCACAGTTTACACTTGAGTAGCTTTTTTTATCGCAGCCTTTTGGTGTTCATGTTTACACACCTGGACAATGGGAAAGAGTTTAAAATTTGCTAAAGCTTCATACCTTCATCCCACTGTCTACTTTCATTAAATCATTACAAAATCATCATCATTTTTGATCAGTGCTTTCAATCTGTTTATGTTAGATATTTTGTGGGTTTTATTTAAAATTGTATTGTAAGAGTTTTAATAATGTTTTTCTTCTTGTAAGTAAAGGTTAAGTAGAAATAATCGAACCCTGGGTTTATATCAGTCACTTTTAAAGACGTGTCTTTTAACAGTGTTACCCAGAGTGTTTGCGACCTGAAGCTTTACTACCATAAACCTTTAATCTCCTCTTAGCTATGATCAGCACTTGCTCGTCCAATTATAGTTCAAATAGTACTTAAATGATGAGACTTCTGTAAATTATTGTGAAACGAATGGTAGCTGGTCTTATTTCACCTTTCTTTAACCCACTCTAAAGCTGGTTGAGGTCACACCAATGACAAAGTTTGAACATTGTTTGTAATTCTCATCAATTATTTTCACTGTGCAGCTGTAAGTTAGCTAGGGCTGTAATGATTCCTGGAATGATTCAAGTACCTCCATAATTAAAATTCCTGGGGGGAAATGAATCTCCTTCAAATCTTTGTTAAATTATGTTTTATTATTTCGCGTACCTTGTTCCGGCCGGGTCATTATTTGTGTTGCTGAGCTCTCTCACTTCCGCCTATGAATTGTTGACGAAAGCTAAGTGTTAGCAGCATAACATCCAATTCTCAAGTTCGGTCTGGGACGGGGATGCTCCAATCAGGTTTTTTCCTGTCAATTCCGTTAAGGATCACCCATGAGGGTCGGTCACTGCCGATCACCAATCATTGCCGATCATATCCACGGGCTGTTAATTTTTTGCTGAAGGTATAATTGCTGCTATGTGATCTGGAAAAGTTAAAAAAAAATATCTGGTAAAAAGTTCATTTAACTTGGACATAAGACATTGGACAATATATGCAGGCACAATACAGCAGTTATTCAGTCAAAAGGACAACTGATAATCCTGTAATAAGTAAAATATTTAACAATAAGGCTCTCAGTACCATAAATTATGCATGTGTCAAATAAATCTCACAACACTTCCTATATCCGATAAAGTCAAGGGAAAAAAAAAACATTCATTCAAAATCAAATGCAGGTTGCATCAAAATAAACAATCCTGAGTTACTAAATAAAAACTTCCTGAGAGCGTGGTCAGCTGATTAATGCTGGTTCTGATTGGCTGTTTCTGACTGAACTGAGTAATTCTGCAGAACATAGAAAGGCAGAGGCGATCAATTATTTTTTTCAGAGATTATCTCTTTTATCTTAGGACAACAAAAGTTTTAATACATATGTAAAAACTTGGCTTAAGTTACATGCTGCAGCTTTAAGGAGGCATTCGGTGTGAGTTTACTGCCGGGTGGAGCTTGAGCAGTGCCACGTATGTGAAATATTACGTCCCAGTAGCGCGTAGCGGCTGTCCAACAGGGGGAGCCTGTTGGACAGGGGGAGCCTTCACTGCCGAACCAGCATCTTGCACCTCCAGCTTGAAGACTTAAATTATTTTTTGGGTTATTTGCTTAGCTTTCTGACCGTCATGCTCCTCCAGGTGAGGGTTGGTAGTTGTGCGCTGCTTTACCTTCTGCCTGGCCGCTCCGGATGTCCTTTTGTCGTGCGGTGAGCCTCAATGTAGCCAAATTCCGCCAAGTGCTGGTTTTTTAAATGTCATATTAGATTCGTTGTGTTGATGCATTTTGACGTGCTTCACTGCCGAGGTCATTTTCCACCACAGCACGCAAACGTCCCCATTCACTCTCAGAGCGTTATAGTTCCACACAGCATTGCTTAGGATTTGTTGCTGCGCACTTGCGCAGTGCGAGAAAAAGAGATGAGCTGCGCAGGCATCAGAGTTGTTGCTTGGTGGCAGCAAAGATGCTGCAGGGGTATTTATACAGGTGAGCACATAGACTGAATACTGTGGGCAGTTGTTCTTGTAGTTTATGTTTAACGCAACTGTAGTTTTATGGACAAACCGCAAAATAAATTTCATTTCATCCTGGTTTGCACAAATGGGTGGCGGAGCGCATCATGGCGGTTAGAGATGTGCCGATCAGGTTTTTTCCTGCCGATACCGATCACATAATTATTATTACTTTTTTATCATAAACACTACCGGTTACATTATGTGGAAAAAGGAACCATGAATTCACCTTAATATAGACAAAAACTTGTTTTTAATAACTTTTTCCAAGAAGAAAACTAAACAAAACAGGAATTGTGCATATTGAACTGCTATCAATAATACTATCTTTAACAGACTGAAAACATATGAAGGCTCTGAAGAGGCCAAATCAATGCAAAGAGCCAAAATAAAACCTCTCAACATTGTCAAAAAATTTAAGTATAAAACGTAACATTCAAAGGCAAAAACAGGATCCATTACAATAAACAATCCTGAGTTACTGAATGAAAACTTCCTGATGGCATGGCGGCTAGCTGATCTCTGCTAGTTCTGATTGGCTGTTTCTGACTGAGCGGAGTAATTATACAAACAGGGAGGAGATTGATTATTTTTTTTAGAGATTATCTGTCTCATATTAGGACAGTGAAAGTTTTAATACGTATGTAAAATGTATTTTTTTAAGTTAGATGCTGCAGCTTTAGGCAGAGGTTCAGTGTGAGAGTCACTACTACTAGGTGGAGCAGAAGTGGCTTCGTCTGAAATATTACTACCTGTAGCGGAGCAGCGGTTCAACAGTGAGAGCAGAACCAGCGTCTTACATCGCAGCTCGAAGACTTAAATGATTTAGCGGGTTATTTGTTTAGCTTTCTGACCGTCATGCTAATCTGGGTGAGTGTTTGTAGCTGTGCGCTGCTTTACCTGCTCTCTGATCCTCCATGTCTTTTTACTGCACTGAGCCTCGATGTAGCCAAACTCCGTCATTGTTTTTATGTCATATTAACTTCGTTGTGTTGATGCATTTTGACCTGCTTCAATTTTCCGCCGCAACACTCAAACTTCCCCATTCACTCAGTGCGTTATATTTCCACATCGCTTAGGATTTGTTGCTGCGCGTTTGCGCAGTGCGAAGGAAAGAGGAGACCAGCTGCATAGGCAGGCTGAGAAATGAGATGCAGGTGATCGGTATCAGCAACAAGAGCCAATGATCACAGATCATGCACTGGAGCACTGGATCATGCCCATTATGATCATTGACTACCGACACCTTGACCGATCAATCGGCACACCTCTAATGGCGGTACATAGCTGGTAGATGAGTTTCTGTGTGTGACAAACTGAGTCAAATCCCATTGCTAACATGGACACAAAAGCTAAATGGCTGGACAAAGTGAAAGTACATCTATTAAATTGACTGAAAATGAATACATAAACTAAAAGCTGGAGTATAGACATTTTGTGTCTGTGTGCCTGCCTCTGTATTATTAAATTGAATGTAATTACAGGTTTTCGTATGATTTTTCTTCAGGTTAACTTAGAAAGTGAGCTACTATTTCTACAGGTTAATTTTTTTTAAACTACATAAAAGTAATTGTTCAGGAAGCTCAAAGATGAAAATTGGCCTGACGTTGATGTCCAATAGTAACAGCACTATTGGACGTTGATGTCCAATAGTGCTGTTAGATTTACCAATATTTTATTTTCACATTTTTCTTATCCGATAACTCAATTAGAAAAATCGAGAATTCTTATAATACTCATTAATTCTAACGATTATTACTAACTCAATTACTAAAATATTCATTTACAACAGCCCTAAAGAACTATTTGTAGTGTGCAATCCATTTGGCAGAAATATTTGGCAGAAATATTCCTGGATTGCAAAATTGAGGAGGATCAACTTGGACAGCATCAGCAGATATCACTTCTATGAACAGCATGTTGAGGCATGGGAGAGGGATTCTAGATAATGAAGGTTTTTAATAGGATTGTGGAACCACACCATTAAAGACTCATTTCAGTAAATCTTTTGAGACCTGTGTGTCTGGGCTGAGCAGGTATGTGATATTCTTCACTGTAAACATGATTGGTGGTCTTAACCTTTACTTTGTGTGTGTTGCTGCCTGTCAGGTACGTAGTGACCTTCAGTCCGTTGATGGATACTAAGGAGGATCCGCAGGCCATCATCATCTGGGACATCTTGACAGGACAGAAGAAGAGAGGCTTCCACTGCGAGAGTTCAGCTCACTGGCCTATATTCAAGTTAGAGCAGCACCTTTCTGACTGCCATTATTTCAGCAGGAACAGTTGGGCTAACAGTAGATTTCTGCTTTCAGATGGAGCCAGGATGGGAAGTTCTTTGCAAGGATGACTACCGACACCTTGAGCATCTATGAAACTCCAGTAGGAAATCTCAAAATAAGGGGTTTTATTTTTAAAATAGTTTTACATGTGATCCTAAAGAATATTTTTTATTGTTTTAGTCAATGGGCTTGTTGGACAAGAAAAGTCTCAAGATCAATGGAATCAAGTAAGCTTTCTCTCTATTTCAACTATTTGTTGATGTTGCAGTGTTTTGACATGTATTGAGAGTGTGTGTGTTTCTGCAGGGACTTTTCTTGGTCTCCTGGTGACAACATCATTGCATTCTGGGTACCTGAGGATAAGGACATCCCTGCAAGAGTGACTCTGATGCAGTTGCCTTCCCGGCAGGAGATCCGTGTCCGTAATCTGTTCAACGTTGTGGACTGCAAGCTGCACTGGCAGAGGAATGGTGATTACTTGTGTGTGAAAGTGGACAGGACTCCCAAAGGAACACAGGTACCTAAAAAGGAGGCACCTCCTGTTTGGATTAAAAATAAGTTGAAAAAACTCTAAATCTGTCTTTACGTTACAGGGCGTTGTTACCAACTTTGAAATTTTCAGAATGAGGGAGAAACAAGTTCCTGTTGATGTAGTGGAGATGAAAGGTAGGAACAAAGGCACAAACTACAGGGTTGTTAAAACGTCCATCCAAAAATATCAAATAACAAGGGTTCCTAGTCAGTAAAACTTTATCTTGGTAAAAACCTCTTATTGTACACTTTGCTTTGTCCAGAGGAATTTTTCTAATGTTTGCCCGTGATGTATGTAATGTGCCAGTTCAACACTAAGAAGCTTATAGGACATTGTCTGCACTGTAAACAACCATCTTCCACAGTGAAGAGAGAAGAGCTGATGAAATCTAGGCGTCTGTTCATGTTAATTCAATATTTAGAAGCATGGCCTACACTAGCGTTTCTCAATGGGGCGGTACCACCCCCCCGGGGGGCATTCAGAGGACGGGAGGGGGGGGCTGGCGGAAATTTTTACAAAAGAGGAGGCGCTGGAATTTCTTTGGGGGACATTTGGTCGAAGGTAATCCTTACACCTTATATGCACAACAATACTAGTTTAGAATATGAGCAACTTGGTAAAACTGTATTGTGTAACATTAAAACATGCTTGGCTGCAACCTTATTGATGACAGCTCTCCTTCTCTTCAGTGTTTGTAGCTTCTTGGTGCAGCTCCGCGCTCCTGGTAGCTTTAAAGCATCAGTTCAGCGTTACACCAGCTGACGTTACTGTAATTCACTTGTCTGCTGTCTGATTTTCAAATATTTTATGTTTTAATGAGGATTTTTGTACAAATAATTTTGTCAGTGTTGTGATCATGTTGAAGCAGCAACTTATATTAAAACGTGTTTTATGGTCCTTCTGGATGCTGCACATTTTCATGGAAGGACAACAAAATAGTGCTCTTATAAACATGTGATGTCTAAAATCATGATGCCTCAGATAAATGAACTAAGTTAAGTAAAGAAATCCCTCCATGGGTGATGCCACCATAGAGAGTGTTAATTTTATAGAGTTAACATCGGTGCTGCAAGTGGTCTGGTATGAAACGGGTTAGGGTTTCATACCCTACCCGCTACCTTACATGCAAAACTCTGAAAAGGGAGAATCGGCACATGGAACAAAGCAACGAACTAGATGTGAATCAGGATCAGACAATTCGGCGGTAAACAGTGAAGAATCAATTAGGGTAAATCAGAGGAAACACATGGCGATTAGGCGGCATCAGGGAAGATAACTGATGGTGAGCGTCAATAATGATGAAATAAATCTAGCAACAGGAAACTAAAGACGACAATAGACCAAGAGAGGATAATACTAATAAAAAAAACTAAATGGAAATGAATGAAGAACAAAATTAACTAAGAAACTAAAGTAAATACAGAGGAATAAACTGGTATGGCAAGACCTTTTGATCAATAATTAATAGAGGACTGTATGGCAAGAACAAAGACAATATTTTCAGATAAAAGGTAAGATAAAATTGTTGAAGTGGGTTTGTTGGGACCCCATCTAGTAGTAAGAATAAATAAATTTTATAGACCAACAGTAAGGAACTTATGACTTGTGTCTTTAATTAGATTTTATTTTATATATTTCTTCAATATTTTCATGACAGGGCTGTTAAGTGACTCCATGACACTTTCAATTTGACTCATTAACATTTAATTAAGAACCAGCTTTGATCTTTGTAATTTCTGTCCAGTAAAATATTTAAATGGCATTAAAAATATCTGGATCATTTGTTTTACCACTGAAAGCTCTGGTCAACACTGTAAATGCCACATAGATTAAATTGAATGGATGATACTCTGATGTCCCATTTTCTGAAGGCAGCACAGAGCTGCACCACCAGAAACTCACAGAAACTTTGGAGAGAAGAAGAGTTATGATTGACATGGTTGGAGTTCTATCCATGTGTTGCAGAGCTGTCTTTTTGCAAATAGTTCCAAATTTAAACTGGTATTGTTGTAGATCTTTAATCTGCTCATTTGTGTAATATTTAACAACTAGGCTCAGATTAATATTTTTTCTACTCTGATTGGCTGCTGTTAGGCCCACCAATTTTAGGTTGAATGTCCATGGACCTTACCACATAGGCGGCATTTCATTGGTTAATGCCAATTTTACGTCACAGTGCAGCTACCATGTACGTGACCGTCTCACAAACACAAGCTACAGTAGTAAACACATGCTAATGTACATTGTGGACTAGCAGACCCCTTATGATGCACAAAAAGCTTGGATCTAGTGTTCCCTTGCCCGTACGCGGGTCACCGGGGCCCCACTCTGGAGCCAGGCCTGGAGGTGGGGCACGATGGCAAGCGCCTGGTGGCCGGGCTTTTACCCACGGAGCCCGGCCAGGCTCAGCCCGAAGAGGAGACGTGGGTCCCCCTTCCAATGGGCTCACCACCTGTCGAAGGGGCCAAAGGGGTTGGGTGCAGTGTGGAACGGGCGGCAGCCAAGGGTGGGGACCCTGGCGGTCTGATCCTCGGCTGCAGAAGCTGGCTCTTGGGACGTGGAACGTCACCTCTCTGGTGGGGAAGGAACCAGAGCTAGTGTGCGAGGCTGAGAGGTTCCGGCTAGAAATAGTCGGCCTCACCTCGACGCATGGCTCTGGTTCTGGAACCAGTCTCCTTGAGAGGGGTTGGACGTACTTCCACTCTGGAGTTGCCCACGTTGAGAGGCGTCGGGCAGGAGAGGGCATAGTTGTTGCCCACCATCTTGGCACCTGTACTTTGGGGTTTACACTCGGGTGAAGAGAGGTGCGGAGCTGTCCACACACCACTACCTGGTGGTGAGTTGGTTCCGGTGGTGGGGGAGGAAGCCGGTCAGTCCTGGCAGGCCCAAACGTGTAGTGGGAGTCTGCTGGGAACGTCTGGCGGAGTCCCCTGTGAGACAGAGCTTTAACTCCCATCTCTGGCAGAACTTCGAACAAGTTCAGGGGGAGGTTGGGGACATTGAGTCTGAGTGGACCATCTTCCGTGCCTCAAATGTAGAGGCGGCTTATTGGAGCTGCGGCTGCAAAGTTGTTGGTGCCTGTCGCGGCGGCAACCCTCGAACCCATTGGTGGACACCTTTGGTGAGGGATGCTGTCAGGCTGAAGAAGAAATTCTATCAGGCCTTTTTGGCCTGTGGGACTCCAGAAGCAGCTGATGGTACCGGCGGGCGAAGCAGCATGCGGCTTGGGTGGTCGCTGAGGCAAAAACTCGGGCGTGGGAGGAGTTTGAAGAGGCCATGGAGAAAGACTTCCGTACGGCTTCGAGGCGTTTCTGGTCCACCATCCGGCGTCTCAGGAGGGGGAAGCAGTGCAGCACCAACACTGTTTATAGTGGGGATGGTGTGCTGCTGACCTCAACTCGGGGCGTTGTGGGCCGGTGGGCGGAATACTTCAAAGACCTCCTCAATCCCACCAACATGCCTTCTGTTGAGGAAGCTGAGCCTGGGGACTCTGGGTTGGGCTCTCCAATCTCTGGGGACGAGGTCGCCGAGGTGGTCAAAAAGCTCCTCGGTGGCAGGGCCCTGGGGGTGGATGAGATCAGCCTGGAGTTCCTTAAGGCTGTAGGGTTGTGTTGGCTCACGCGACTCTGCAATATTGCATGGACATCGGGGGCAGTTCCTCTGGATTGGCAGACCGGGGTGGTGGTCCCCCTGTTTAAAAAGGGGGACCGGAGGGTGT
>CAEGAF010110406.1:0-11621 GCA_903067075.1 Micropoecilia bifurca
TATATCAGTGACGTGCGGTCAGGCACTAACCAGATGTAACCGGTTAACTCTTTAAATAAGATGTTTTTAAAGCCTCACTATGCTATAAAAAATATTCAAAAAGGAGAAAAGAGGGTAAACAGTTGGTTGCAATTTGTAGTCTCTAAAAATAGAGTTGTAAACAGTTCAGCTATGCTGAGGTAAACAGAAGTAGAAACAGTAGCCTGTGACCCTAAACCACTGGAACAAACAAATCTACTGCATAGTTCCCACATGCTAAACAGATCCATCTGTTTTGTTTGGGTAAAGTAACAGACATCAGTATTTCCACGATGCACTGCATGTCAGGCTGAATACGAAAACTCCTTTAACATCAACTTGTGTATTTTTAAAGCCTGGTCCGAACCTCATGATCCAAGGAGGAGAAACGCTCAAATTCACGCAGCGTCACATGCTCCCAGTTCCTCCTGCAGCCTGGTGGAACCGCGCTACGGCATGCTAATCTGTTGGCATGACAACTCCAGTGGGATATTAGCTTGGCCTAGAAAATATGGCTATGCAGAAAAGATGAATGAGCAGCGAGACATGAATAAAAGACAGCCTCAGACAGCATACAGCCTAATTATAGACTCCGCTGTGTTTCTCACAACACTGCACATCGTCCTGTCTCAATAAATAACTGTCTCTCCATCTTTTCGTGGCTGTGCTGGATGTGTTGCGGTTCTCCTCTCCGGATTTCTCTTCTCCGGCTAATTGCGTTGGAGGTTATCTAGGATAGCCAAAAAGGTACAAGAGCCCATTTCGGCGTCATAAAACAGATCTGAATTTATAGTTTAATTCCAGCTGAAAGCTTGTGAAGAGTGTGCATCCAGACAGGGTGGGTTTTACTGCTCCTGCGCTTGATTGCATCAGGCATTTGGGAGAGTTCTTACCTGATAGAGCTAACGCTTAGCATCCAAAGAGCAGTGGCAAATCATTTCAAGTAAATGTTCTTTTTTTAATCCTACATGTGGCATATATTCTGCACATTTGAAATCATACAGGATGATTCCAAGAGGCTGAACACTAACACAGAGGAAACAAGTATTAGTGGTCTTCTACTGCAGGTGAAAACAATTTACTGTACATCTGGAGTGGGATAGCAAGACAGAAGCCTTTTCTTTCAAATAATAATCAAAAGGCATGGATACATTCTTCCAAAATTTTGTGGCTGCATGGTTTGATCAAAATTATCCTTTTCCTGACCCTAGACCTATGCAAACCCTGCATGATCCTCTCTGCATATCTACTTGTCCTGTGACCAAACCAAGCCTCGTAGCGATAGACAAACATATGGGCAGACTGAATAATGGCAGTGTAGAAGCTGACCAGCAGCTCTTGTGGCAGGTTGTACTTCTTGAGTTGCTACAGGAAGTACAGTGTGTATGTGAGAGGACCATCTCCACATCCACAGTGTTGCTGAGGATGGTGAGGGGAGGCGGCGTTGAGTTAGTTCTCTGGACGTCCAATGTCAACATCACCAAGATGAACCAAATATAAAAATCCGACCAAAATGTTCTTCAGGAAAGTATTAATTAAAGGGTGTATTAGCTTAAGCATTTATATTATTACATAGCACGGTTTTCAAATTATTTATCATGGTCTGAGCTGTTTATATCACACAAATCTGGGTTTTTAAAAGAGTTGCATATACTTCCAGGAGCCACTACCCCATTTGGGATTGTTTTTTACAAACTAAAATACATGTTTTTGTTGTTAAACTGAATTTTTGTTGCCTAGTTCTAGTTCTAGTTTTTTTTTCCACGTTCACAAAGGGAACCAAGCTTCTTTGTTAAATAAGGTTCCACTGAAGACAGAACCAGGAAGCCTGCTGACGGTTTCACAACAATGGAGGCCTGCTGTGAGCATAAATGCTTCAATAGGAAGACGTCCTCGGGGCATCGTGAGGTGTGGCGGAGGAGCGGTCTGCCCCATTCTCTCTTTGCCCGTTTCCTGTCTAGAAACTCTGAATGAAGGCTTCTAGTACAATGTCTTCTAGAGTTTATTTATGTCCAATACGTTTAGGGTATCACAAGTTGACTTACAGTAGTCCAGCTGGAGAATTTATTTATTTAAGACTAACAAGATCAAAGACAAATGTTGCAATACTGTATGAACTTAAATGCACCAATCTTCTCAGAAACCCTACTTTCAAATGTTAAAGCAACGCATTTTCTCTTCAAAAATGCTAAATAATACAACACTACATTTTCATGGAAATTTGAACGCCACTTTTCATTGTAACCTGACATTCCTCTAGTTTGTTGTTTGTGGCGATTTTGATCTCGTCTGAATTAGATTTCAGCAGGACGTTTTATACCGCGTCCAGACCCCTCAAGCCGTCCTCGTCAGTAGAACCGAAGCAGTGACGTCTTGCTGTAAACATATAACAAAAAAGAAAAAAAAAAATCAAACCTGCCCTGGTGAGTATGCAGTGCACAAGTCCAGAACGATCAGTCGATTGGTCCCAATCAAGCCACGCAGGGGTTAATCAACCAAATGAACGGGCCGATGGATGGATAATTTTTTATTAGGTGAAGCGGAGAGGATAAAACGAATGCACGTTTGTTATGAAAAGAGAAGAAAATGTCCCAACCATGAACAGCGGGAGCAGTAAACTTGGATTGTTTTTAAGAGAGAACATGAGAAACAAATGTAGAGGAGGAGCAAATAAAGCTGGGAGACACCCTGAGGCCTCGCTCCTCTCTGGGAGGCCATTTAACTGCTGCTTTTTACTGTGGAGCCTCACACACACACACACACACACACAAAATGCAGACAGTTCCTATATGGTCTGTTTTACACCTAAACATATACTGACAATTAGATTTAGTGTTTTCCTTCAAGGAGCCAACACACAGTCCTTAGTCCTTGAAGGAGGGGTTTCCGACCCCTCCTGCTCAGAGAAGTGCCCCAGTGTCGGACGCGCTGGCCTTCCTGCTGGTGCCACAAACCATCGGTCGGCGCATTGAATGACCCAGAATGTTTCACAGATTCCCAGCAGTGCTCTCTTTATGTTTGACATACATTCACGGCAGCCTTCATCTCTAATCTGTCAGACCACGGCGCAGTGAGGGGTGAGGAATGATAATGCGGAAATTTCGGTCTCCTCTGGGAATTCTAAAAACCCGAAAGCCCCGGCTCTCATCCTAAAACATAATCCTCAAGCAGTAACTCGCATTGTATCGGCTCTTGAGTTTAAGTCGAAAGCTTTTAAGGTGAATGAGCAGAAAAGGCTGCGGAGGGTAAAATCCCAGAAGCAGTGAGGGCGTTTTGTCCTGCAAATATATGAAACAGCGCTATGGTTGTGTTTCGATGATGCTAAAGCTAATGTAGCACAAGAAGGAAACAATCCAGAGCAAAGTATGATGGAGTATATCAGAAAAGTAGCAGCCAAATAAATAACCACAATTCTGAAAATTCACCCAAAACGTAGCCTGCTATGTTGTATGATCTTAATCTTTTTAGACTTTTATGAGTAAATTTGAAATAAGCAGTGAGAAAAAGTTACCTTAACAGGTTAATTCAATTCAGTTTTACTTATATGGCACCAATTCTCAAAAAATGCTGTATCAAAGCACTTTGCAAAAGAAGAATCTTTTTAATTCAATCATACAAACATTCCAATTGATCCCAGATGTCAAACAATACAATAAGCTCAATTAATTACTCAAAGTGGTTAAAAAATGCTTCTATCTAAGGAAACCGAGTATATTTTCCTTACAGAGTGCTTGTTAGTTGAAGCAGAACCAACAAAAGGTGATTTCAGTCAAAGGAAACTGGATGAAACTGGTTTGCCGAACCCTAAACTAGTGACTGGCTGGTAAGAAACAATCAGATCTTTTTAATAATTAAAGACCACTCACAATAGCAAGACTGTAAAAATACTACTATTACTATTCTTATTTTGCTAAGCAAAGCATAAACAAGAGCCAATTTGGTGACATCCTATGGGGATATATTTACTGTTGTGAGCTTCTTCAGACAGCAGATTTGGACCTAAAGGGCTTCCATATAAGGAACTAAAATCAACCATTTTTTGTCCAACACGCTGCCGGTTTTGACTTAATTATCAACAAAATATCAACCTGTTAAAGTAAATCGGAGTGCTTGGCAGCAAAAAACATAATGAAGAACATAAATTATGAGTACAGATAGCAACACAATGTCGTCACGGTGAGGCTTCTTTTCTAAAAAAAAGAAAAAAGATGCAACCTGGATACAACACTGTGTTACAGTTGGATTGAGCTTTTGTGTGTGTAAACGGATATAAATCCAATTTCATAAATGGATTCAACTGGAATAAACTGAGCTGGTTTACATGAAGCCATTTATATCTGGACCTGTTTGAAGATGTGTCATGTTGCTAATTTGTTGAGCAAATTTAATTGATTCGACTTGAAATAAACAGAGCCATTAGCTAGACTAGAACAGGAAAAAAAAATCTGTTTTATTTAACTAAATTCAACCTAATCAATACCAAATTTCAAACGGACACGTTTCTTTATTTAATGTGACTCAGTCCAGTCAGAGCCAACACCTTCACTGCTGTTGGTAGAGTCCCTGTGTGACGTTTTGTACTTACAGCCACCATATGTTGAGCTGTGGTTGAGTGGATTGGTTGTCATGGTTTTCAAGCTATCATGTGGTGATCCTGTGGTAACCATGGAGCCCCTGGCTGGTGCAAATTTCCCAGCATTCTCCCAAAGCTTTTTCTAAGACAAATGGCACGCCCAAGATCCATGTTTAAACGTCTATTTTTCCCCCTCACAGTCGAACCTTCCACCTTTTCTCCCTTAATTTCACCTCTGTCTGTCTAACGCAGCAGCATCTTGTAGATCTTTGACCTTGTAGTTCTTTCTCTTCATTTAGCTTTGGTTTTCTCACCATCCAACCCCCTCTCCTTGTTTTCTTCTTCCCCCCTCCTCGCTCTCATGTAATTTCCATCATCTGCTCTTCTCAACCTCCCCGTCTCGTTTGGTTTCTCTCGAGAATTCGCAACCAATCTGAATCCCACAAAAAATAAAACCACCTCAGAAACACATGTTTAAGAAGGAAATGTTGAAAAAGTATTGTATAGCATTAGGCTGAGGTACAATACCTTATACAATAATGTCATACAGTTGTGTGAAACATCTCCATAAAAGTAAGATATAAAACGTTGAGTGGAAGGAAAAAGTGTGGATGTTGCATAAGAATTAACAAGTTTTAGTTGGCTGTAAGTAAATTAGCAGAAATGAACACTTGAACAATATCAATATGTAACATGAATCTTAATAATTTATCTGTATTATATTGGTCCTGCTGAATAAAACTTCCCAATTCTTTTTATATTTATACAGCAAAAAAATAAGATCACATATTTTGTAGATAAAGCACAAATGTGATGAACCTGCCTAAAGGATCCATGTGAATTAAAACGTCTCTGCTCCAAATGAGTATCCGTTGCAGTAAATCGGATTTGCTAAACGCGATTGCTTGAATTAGTTTCGTGGAATCAGATATTTAATCTCTGCAGAGGCGCACGAATAACTCTGTGTGTTAGTGTGGTGTGAGGCGCAGTAGGAAGTGTGAAAACCTTGAGTCTATACAGTCACACGTTCAACGTTGTGATCATTTGAAAACCTCCACTGAAGGTTACGAATAAGTTCTCAGTAGTGAGTATATTAGATGTTGGTATTGAAAGATGAATTTCCGTCAAGCTTACATCCCTCCCTGTTTTTGAAATCCTGACTCATTTTGCAGACGGCTTCCCTCCTCCTGTTGGTCCAGCTGTGACTTCCACAGCGCCATCAGGGAACTCTGCCAGGCCGTGACAGTGACACGCTTTAACCCAAAATAGCTGCTTTAGCAGCAATGAGGCCTGGCCATCCTTAAAGCTGCTTAGTGGGGCAAAACTCCGGCTGAGTCCCTTAAAGCTGCACTAATCAGAGCTGTTAGAAGAGGAACAGTCAAATGTATTTCGTATTGGATTACAAGGACATCCCAAAGCTGTCGATGCAAAGATTATTCTCCAAAAAATTGTACTTAATTGTAAGTGTGCATTTTTACTCACGACGTCCAAGAAATTACTCAAGTAAGAGTAGAAAAGTATTTGGTAAAATGGCGACTCGAGATCAAAACAAATGACATCATCAGACGAAACGAAATGTAAAGCTATGTTGAATTTGTTGGAATTTTAAAAACCAAAATGAAAAGTATTCATACAACAAAATGACAAAAATAACAAAATCAAACATTTTTCCAAATCAAGTTCTTTCAATATGAAACTAACACAAATTACAGATGTGTGTGTCTGGTGAATCTTTCGCTAAAACAAGCTTGTTTGCCATTCATTGAAGTTACTCACAGAGTGTGGAGTATCCAGAAATTTTTACTCAAGTAACAGTAGCTATTCTTCATAATAAAATTACTTAAGTGAAAGTAAAAGGTGCAGCAGTAAAATACTTTTAAAAGTAGTTTGTCAAAAAAAGTTACTCAACTAAAAGTAACTAGTCACAACCCAAAATCTAGTTTTTTGATCAATGCTAACAAAAATATTTTTTTCCAATCAGTAAATTAATCAAACTTGACAACTTTAACCATTTTCAATCTATTGACCATTGTGTACCAAAGTTTTTTTTTAAGTTCCAAGAAAATCACATAAATGTTGTAATTCCCTCATTTTCTGTTGGATTCATAATTAGCATCCATCAGTCATCAATCCCTCTGCCAGACATCAAAGAAAATCATAAACCGATATCGGCCTGATGGGTGCATCTCTAGATAAAACCACCAGGTTTGTATTTTTATTCCCCCTTTCATCACAAAGCATGACGTTTCAGCAACACCTGAGCGCAATGGCACAATTACATCCCGACAAGACAAAGAGAGGGGAAGCTGTTGCTGATCTGAGCATGCGTGTTCAGCAGCCCTGTGAGCGTGACGGCAGCCGTAGGACGCAACAAGCCGCCCTGAACACTTCCAGCTTCGATTGGAGATAAAGACTGACAAAAGAAGAGAGAGAGAGAGAGAGAGAGAGAGGACAAAAGAGCCTCACAGGCTCCCAAAAAAAACCGGAGGACTGCACGTCCATTAATGGCAGATCTAACCCAAGCGCAGCACTATCTGCCTCTCTGTTGTGAACTTGGCCAGCTCCCTCAAAGGCGATCAATGGGCCCCCTGGTTCTTCCAGGGCCCTGACACTTTCCTGCACAGCTAGCTTATACATAAGAGCATCCAGCCCCATCCCCCTGCAAGGCCAGTCAGACACTCACAGAAGCACTCATCACACACAGAACTGCCTTATATGCTGCAGCAGCAGCTGGAGGATCTGCTGGAAAAAAAAAAAAACAATCATGTGGCATTAACTAAATTCTGCATGGAAATGAAAACGGTCCGGCAGCGATGAAAGCCAAAAGAAGGGGGGCCTGTGGAGGATTTATCATTTATAACTGACAGATTTCTCATTCACAGAAAATCAACGTCTTGCGATTTATAGCCTACCTGACTTTGAACTCGGCGAGCTGCGGCTGCACGCCGGGTTCAGCGCAGTAGATCTGGGGGAAGTAAAATCGATGCGACTGAAGGTTGATGTCCATGGCGAAGGATGCAGGTAAAGTCCTGTTATGTGCACAACAACCAAAACAAAAAATAAAAAAAAAAAGAAGAAAAGAAACGTCCGGTCTCAGGTGCTCTCTTCTTTGTCTGTCCTGAAATCAGTCGCTGACACTCCCACTGAAGGTCGGGAACATTCCAGTCACCTTCTCTGTGAACGGCCGCAGAGGTTGCAGAGCGCTACCGCCAGAAAGGCAACCCCTTCCTCTTCATCTCCTCCACGCACTGAACATGCAGTCACCTCTGCTGTCTGCCACTGAACAGGCACACTAACCTATTTCCCCACTACCAGCTACTGTACACTCAGCAGCTGTGAGCGCAAGAACAAAGATAGCTCCTCTACAAGAGGCTGTCTCCCAAAGAATCGAGGCAAAACGTCGGATTCCAGTCACCGAGTCATCCTTTAGAGGGTAAAGATGCAACCGTAGGAGGAGACAGGAGGAGGGGGGGGGGGGGAAGCTGAATTATGGATGAAAAAATTGCCTGAGATAGGAAGGCACTCCTCAGCCACATACAGAAGACTGGATGGGGAATGAGAGTCCTTTGGGTTTTTTTACGCTTCAGAGGCAGAAGAAAGAGGAGGGAGTAGAGGGAGGGGAAGAAGTGGAAGAGATGGAGACCGAGAGAGAGATTCCCGGTGATGTGAGGCGTTGCCCTCGCCGCTGTCTCTCCCCTCTCTGTCTCATTGGATTACCTCCTCCCTTTCTGTGCCCCATCCCCTCCCCTCCCAGCTGTGACAGGAGGGGGAGACGGGCTACCAGCCCCGGAGGCTGCTGGCCCCTGATTGGTCGGGGCGTGGATGCGTAAGCCCGGACGGAGAGAAGGAGCAGGGGCGAACAGGACGAGCAACAGATTTTAATTCATCTGATGGGCCCTCGTCGCTTCCTCGCGTATGATTTGACGTGGCGTGCCAGGCTGGAGCGGAAACACACACACACACACACACACACACACACACACACACACACACACACACACACACACACACACACACACACACACGTTTGCATGGCTATCTTTGTGGGGACTTTCCATTGACTTACATTCATTTCTACAGCCTAAACCTTACCCCTACCTTTATCCTAATTCTAACCATTGCATACCTAACCTTAACCCCTGACCCAAAAACAGCGTTTCCCCTTGTGGGCACCAGGCTTCGGTCCCCACAACACAGTGTGGGGAAAATGGTTCTCACAAGGTATTACAAGCAAATGCACACACACACACAGTCACAGACCAGTTTGTATGCACACACTGATCCAGCAGCTTATGCTTGAGGTTCATTAAACTAAAGTGACGCAGGTGGAAAGGGAAAACTAAATCCATCTGCTCTGCTCATATTAAGTGTAAACAATCAAAATCATGTCGGATATTGCTTATATTAATACTAAGATACATTAAATTAATTGATAAGAGCTTAAAAAAAAAAGAGGAGCAACGCTTTCAATATTCTGTTGCGCCTTTCCGGTTGAATTCTCTAATCTCCTTGACAGGTTCAACAATAAGAGCAGTTTACCAACAAATCTCTCCCATATTAACTGTACAGCCCAGAAAGTAGACCCAGTTGAGGTTTGTTTCACATCACCAACATGTGTCCTGCTTCGTTCAGCCGGAAGGAGTTTCCATCGATGGCGTGGAATTCCTGGATGACACATTTTGTGCTGTAATCGATGTGCAGCGGACAGCAGTTTAATACTGTGCCACCGCCAACCCCCACACCGGTGTCTTAAATTTTCATTTATGTTGGAAATCCTGAGCGCATCAACCAGCCTTGGATTTATTTTTTTTTATTTACATAGACGTAATTGCAAATGCCTGAATGCCAAGAGTTTTGCTGTGAATGAAGTTATTATAAGGCAAATTCAGAAATTACGAAGCAGTCATTTGCTTCGTATAGTCATTACGAGTTTTTAACTCAAAATTGTGGTCACAAAAAAAAAAAACATTTAAACATTTGACCTTTTAGTTAATTTTTTTTCCCCATTCCAAGGTTCCCACCGGAACTTTTGTGTTTATGTTTCCCGTACGTCAGCGAATGTGACGCACAAGCGACATCCAATGGACAACAAAAGCCGCTTCTTTTCTCTTCATTCATTTTTGCTTCAAAAACTGATCTGATGATACGCTGGAAAACACTATTATGTTTGAATTGTGCTAAAAGAAGTTAGCCCGTCAGCAAAGCTACTACCTAAAACAGAATCTCATTGCTAGCCACGTAGCTGCAGCACAGACGTCCAACGCTTAAGTCAGCGTCCACAGTCCACATTCCTAAAGACGTATCAAATAAGTTACATGAATAATCTGCAACACTTGAATTAAAATTAAGAAACAAAAATCTTGAGCTCACATCTCTATTCAATAATTTAACAGCAAATGCTAAATTACCATTAGCTGCTAATTTAGCAATTTAGTTTCACACATCCTGGATGCTGAGTTGAGTGGAGCGTCTTTATAGTGCAGCGAGAGATGATAGCTAAAGTCATAAGTGCATCGTTGTTGTGATATTTGTTTCAACTGTGTGGGTTTTGAAGCAAACTTGTGGGGTATTGATGGTGTGTGTTGAGTTTTCAAATTCTCCAAAACAAATACAGCAGCCTGCCTTAGTTTGGAATCAAATTATTTATGCTTCAGCATCCAAAACACACAGCAAGGCAATGCTGTGGTGTTATTTTTTTGCTTTTTTCCATGGCGTGTCTTCCTACAGAGTTGTTATGTTGAAGCCATTTGGTTAAACTGATCTCATAAGCATAAGCTGTGAAGAATATATTTTCTATGTGAATTATTTGGCTTTGCCTCCGCTGTTAATGTAAGAAAAAAATTATAAATACTAATGCAATCCTAATTGTGAAGCTATTTGTTGGATTTGATTGCTGAGATAGTGGAAATTCATAAAACCCATGAGAAATGCTTTTAAATGCACAAGTTGTTGAGTATTTTCCGAACTCACCAAGCAAATTAAATGAATTCTGTTGTAACAGTTTAAATTCTCCAGGTCTTTTTCCATCCTGATCACATGTGACACTTTTCGAGCAGTAAACAAACCCACCAAAAAGCCCACTACCCATTTACAAGTCATCCAATTAACCTAACAGAAACTCACTCTGGATGGAGGTAACCTCCTCTTCAAACACACAAACTGAACCATTTCTGGCCTTCTTTAGGTTTTTGCGCTTCAAAATACGATACTCTCCTGATGGTTCTGTTTCTCCATCGTGTTGACCTCTGGTTTAATCCAAATGACACTATCGCCGGTCACAAACATACTATACAACATAGGGTAGCCAGAAAAGCAAGAAAATACTGCTTTCTTATCTTTTGAAAGACCAGAATAGCACAAGAAAATCAAAAATACAGAGACTAAATTTGAAATTGCTAAAACTTTAACAGCAGCACTCCACCTTATTTATCTTACAAAATGATCCGACTGTTACAACAACACACACTTTAAAACCATACAGGCCAGCGGTTGAGCTGCAAACTCTCCTCAAAGTAAATCATTTTACTTCTTTTCCTCATGAAGCGATGTATATCATATCACAGCCTGTCTAAGAAGCAGAAATGCTTGACAGGAAGTTGAGAAAAGTGACAGACAGAAGAGCAAACGCGTCTGATTTATTATTATTTAAACGCGACGGCTTAAACAAACCAAAAAAAAGTGCAGCTTTGGAAGGACAGGTCAGGAGACGGTGTAGCGCCTCAGCGAGGAGGAAGTGAGTCGCATGGAGAGAAGAAGTGGGAGGGTGAGACCAGAAAAACAGAGAAGCAGATGAAGGTAGAAGGGACGTCCGGCTCAACCCGCCCATCCCCCACCGCGCCGCCAGGTCAGAGCCAGCAGCAGCAGCAGCAGGCTGGGGTCTAATATTAAACTGCACAACTCTGATGGAGTGAGTAAACGCAGCCCTCTGAGTGAGCATGTGTGCAGTGCAGCCAGCGACTCTAACCTGCCTATTAGCGCGCGGCGGCGGGGGGGGGGGGGGGGGGGGGCGCCGGGGGGGGGGTGGTTGCCC
>CAEGAF010110408.1:0-32282 GCA_903067075.1 Micropoecilia bifurca
AGAAGAAGAAGAAGAAGAAGAAGAAGAAGAAGAAGAAGAAGAAGAAGAAGAAGAAGAAGAAGAAGAAGAAGAAGAAGGCTTGTTAGAGAACAAAGACCACAGCAGGGAGGTCAGGAAGACATTTAAAGCTGGGTTAGAAAACTAAAACGGAAGCTGGTGAAAGCTGATGATAAGATGGATGGAAATAAAATTTTTTTTTAAAAAACCACTGGAAACAAAACCTGTTGCTGGCTGCAAAATACTTAAGGGGGTGAAGCTTTCCATTCCAATGTGACTGAGTTTAATCAAATTTGCAAAGAAAAATAGGTAAAAATGTCCCAACAGGCAGAGACATGAACAAAACAGAATGCCTTTTAAAATACTGCTGATCCTCAATAAAACGCACTGAGGTTTGTGGTTCTAACGCATTCAAATGTGAAATTGTTCCACTTGCAAAAACCCCCATTTATAATGCTTTCCTGCCAACAGAACCGTTAATCTGATTAAATGAGGCACTTTTTTTTTTACCAGTTATTCTAAATAGCCTGCGACCGTTAAACCTTAATGTTAATGAGTCTTATTACTCCATAGTGAGATAGATAGTGCCTCAAAGGTTTGCATTTACACTTCAGAGTATTTTCACAAAATGTGAAGCCACATACATGAAAAGTAGTTATATATGAAAGTATTCAACCATCAACAGTTTGCATCTATATAATTAAATGCCTGACATATGATAATGATAGTAAGGAGGCAAATGTGACTAGCTTTTGTTCAAACGATGGTAGATCAAAGTTCCTGCGTTAACACTTAAAATTTCAAAAGGCTGTAGATTTAGTGGAACCAGAAGAAGACGTGTTGTATTCTGCTGAAACCAAATAACACCCACTTCCTTTACGAAAGGTGAGGAACACAGGCGAAATCTACAAACATGTCTGCGTACTCCGTGACAAGAAATTTATGAATGGGTCTTACCCATGTAGAGGATTCCATCAGAGCTGCGACACGGTGAGGCTTGCACCAACTCGGGGATGGTGAAAGGTAATTTCTGTCACAACAAAAAGCCTCAGATAAACCTTTTGGTTTTAAGGGTCAACAACAAAATATAGCACCACGTAGTATTAAACTGCCACAGCTGCAAACTCATAATGAGAGAACATGACTGTTTTTCTACCGAACAAGGAACTGAGCGATACCAAAGACGGAAGATTAAAATGCTTCGATAAAACGCATTTCCTGTTACCGTGAGGCCTTCGTTGTTCTTTCCACCCAGAGAGTACAGGCTGCCGTCGTTGGGGTCCGGCAGAAACGCTGGTCTGGTGACAAGAACAAAGGCAACAAAGTTAATTGTTAAGCAGCAGGTCGAGCTCAGCATGTCACAATACTTATTAGAATATACTGTCTTTTGCTACATAGAGATAAGATACAGTAAAACACTGCGTCTTGAAAAAAGTATTATTAAAAATGTAAACTTTTATCACATTTTGCCACTTTACAGCCATAAATGTGACAGACCAGCACAACATGAACTGGAACAACCAGAGATTTTGTGTTATTTTTTTTAAACCAATAAACATCTAAAAGGTTGAAGGACTTGAACTCGGTCAGCTCAGACTAGCAGCATCTGCAAACATCAATTTTCAAGCCTCGCAGCTTTGGTTGCATGCTCAGAGTGGTCGTCCTGAAAAGCAACCTCCACCACAGTCTGAAGTCTTTTTCAGTCATAGTGGTTTGTTTTCCCCAAGGATTTTTCTACATGTTTCACTGTGGGGATGGAAGCTTAAACCAAACCGCTGAGGCCTTCACAGAACGCCTTGATATATTCTGAAGTTAAATCACCTCCCTGTTAATTAGATGGCTTTTAGAGACAATTGGTTACACTGGATTTTATTTATTCACAATCTAAAATGCTGGCTATCTTAAAAAACATATTTTGTATCTTATGTGACAAACTTTGGGAAAGGCCAGTATGTTTAAGGGGTGTGAACACTTTTGCAAAATGTATCCAACAAAAGAAAAAAAACAAAAATCAAAAACAAAGATAACTTAGATACGTACTCTGCTACATGTGTCGGGACCTGAAGAACTGGATCTGTGAAGACACAAAGACGATAGTCAAGACTGACAGGAATATCATCCGGCAGACGAAAACATGGCCAGCGGCCGTTGAGTGAGCGAGAGACATGAACGCTGGAGACGTCGGACTGCAGAGGACACAAAGTCCAAATGGACATGTAAGCCCCAGTGGCAAACATGAAGGGCAAACAGATAAGCTTTCTGTGAGTAAATCAGGCATGACACACCAGCAGTGAGAACAAGAATAACAATCATTCAATGTGATCGCAGCATCAAAAAACCCAATCCGACTGACTTATCCCAGTATAAATGGAATAAAATCTTGCTAAAAGTTTTCCTCAACATAAAAAAAGATAAGATACCCTTTTACATAAGACTTCTTCCATCTTTCAACAGGGTAACCAAATCAGTCAAACCCCAAACCTGAAGCGTCTGTTGCAAAAAAGACAAACATACAAGTCCCACCAGTGTGAACAAGCTGGGTGTGGAGCAGGTGGAGCTGGAAGGTGTCCATAATGGCACGGGGTTAGGTGTGAGATAATCCAAAGATGGTAAATAACCGTTGGATTCAGTAAACGTTAGTCTTCAGCAAATGTTTATTGGGGGTTACGTCTGACTGGCTGAAATATAAATACATGTCTGCAAAGAGAGCAGCATTATGGCAGGTTTGATATTAAACTGCACTGTTCAGTATCGACAAAGGTGGAAGATTTCTGCTTCACTCTCATCGTTTCCTGACTGAAATGCGGCAGGTGTGTGCAAAGCCTGGTGAAATTTATATTCAGTAGCTGTTCCAGGAAAACAGATGATGCGGAGGAGGCAGCCTCTGCCTCATCATGGCAGATTTGGTTATTGAGTAGAGCCGGGCGGGATTAACAAGCATGAACTAAATTTGTTTGTACCTAAAAAAATAACATAAATAAAAGTCAAACCTAAAATAAGTCTACAAAAACAGGAGAATACACACTTAAAATTGTGAGTTCATAACAAGACTATAAGAAAAACACCCCTAAAAATCTTTCTTTTGCTAGTTTTCCAAGCCTCCTTATCTAATGCAATTCCAGAGCGTACAGAGCCTTGCGATGGTAACCATGGTGCGGGTCATGAGAGCAGGTGACATTACCATAAAGTTCCGGATCCTGGCCCACTCAGACCTTGATTAGAGGCAGCATTTCCCTCTTTCTACGTTAATAATTACCCCCCATGGCCAAGAGAACCTGAATGAACTGCTTCTTCTAGTACCTTCTAGACTTGACCACACTAGGCACATAGGCAGTATATTCAGCTCTGCAAAGAAAAAAAATTAAGAGACCACTTAAAATGATCAGCTTCTCTGATTTTACTTTTAGATACGCGTTTGAGTAAAATTAACATTGTAATTTTATTCTTTGAGCTACAGACAGCCTGTCTACGAAATTCCAAGCAAAAATTTTATATTTATTTGCAGAAAATGAGAGACGGTCACAATAACAAAAAAGATGCAGTGCTTTTAGACCTCAGAGGAAACAAGTTCATATTCATTTAGAGATAACAGTGCTAATGTTTTTACTCAAGAAGAGTTCAGAAATCAACATTTGATGGAATAACTGTGACTGTTTTAGATTCCAGGTGTATGAAGCATTAGAAAATAATAATTATCCTGGCTAGACCAGATGATCCAGGGAGTGATGCCAATTAGATTGCATAAAAATGTTCATGTGTGGACATGCTGTAAGGACGATTCACACTAGCTAAATATAATAAAATGTTGCCTACAATTTGATCAATTTGTTGCTTTACTCCAATGAAAGCTCCATCCCAACAAAGCAAAGCAAGGATTCCACTATTTTCAACCAGGCATCAGGGCAACAATCGTACTTTGTGTTTGAAATGCGGTATGAATAACGAGGAGAAGAGCATACAAACACCTTAACTTGACACCAGCCGTCTCCTCTTACCTTCTTTCAGAGTCCACTTAATAGAGCCAGACTTTTTGCTAACAGCATGCAGGTTTCCATCCAGGGTGGACACAAAGAGCAGGCTTTCAGGAAGGGCAACTGTGCTGGCGCTGCAAAATCCCTACAAAAACAGAAAACAGCTCAAATAAATGATCATCATGCAACACTGACAGGATGTCTGGTTCTTAACCAATAGATGTGTTTATGCATGCATCCTGCCATTTAAACCCCCGGGTTAGTTTAGAACATGTGCGCCTGCATTCGGGCAGTAGATAAGTCTGCAATCGCTCAGCTATTACTCAGCCTCACACATAGCAAACAGTATCAAAATGTTGAAATAATCATGTAATGATATGAAGACATCTGGATCAGGATAATAGACTTGTGTTAGCTGGTCTAAGGTACTGCTGCATGGCTAAAAGCACAAACTAGAGCAAAGGGTGGCAAATTTACAATGATGAACTCATTTGACCTCTATTCACATGTTGTGTACTTTAATCTTGGACTTGAGATTCTGAATAATGTACTCACAAAAATAAGCATTTATTGTATACAATATTAAACCTTATTATCCTTCTCCTTTTTACAGAGCAATTTTAGTTGTATAACAGGCTGATATTAGCTGGTCAATCAGTCAGACTGCCAGCATGGGTGGAGACTGTTTAACGGACAGGCCCCTATTAGCTTTCCAACGGCAGTTAAAAACAACGTCACTTTAGCAAGAGTTAGGAACGGGGCTCCTTTACTTTCCATGTTTGTGCGTTTACCACTGCTGCAAATATAAGCAGCAGAACTTGGCAACGTGCAGAAGGGGCAGTGCTCCATATAGCCTCCGAAAACTTTATTCACTCCTGAACTTTCTCTAGTTCCGTAAAAAGCACTTTAATAGGGGGCCTATTCTCGAACAAACGTCTGTGGGCTAAAAAAAAAAAGCCCGTTTGTTGCACTTCTGTTCACAAAATCATTTTCGGATGATCAGATTTCACCTGCTCAGTTCTGTCTATTTTCAGCTCCTTTTTACAATTAGCCGTTTTAAGGCTCTTTCACTTTAAACAAAAATGAGCTGCTGCTGGTCACCACTCCCAAGTCTATGTTTACACCTGCACTCTTCCTGTGTTCCAGTTATACTCAGAACTGGAAAGTTCTGACTTCCCAGTTGGAGGAATCGACTGGAACGCCCTCTGAAGTTGTATTTCCAGCTGAGAAAAGGGAGCAGCTCTTAAGGCCTAGTTTCCCAACCGACTTGTAAGGTCGACTTTGTGTTTCAATACGGCTGCTTCTCACCTCTACAGTGGCAAGATTTGGAGGAAACATGTTTATTTCACAAGACACACAGGTAAGAGTGTGTCTAAAATTAATGTTGCATGTGCAACCTGCAACTCCAAAATGAACTCATTAAAAGTGGTTTTGTTTATGGAAAGAAAAGCTTACAAAGATACTAAGGCAGTCCAAACAATGTTTATGGGCGTCGCCATGTTGAAATTCCAGCCTGTCAACTAGAACGCTGTTACCTCGGGTCTGACATCAAACCCAGCTCCAAGTTACAACTTCCAAGGTAACTAGAAGGCAGCACTACTACATGCGAAAATGGCTGCAAACAGATACACAATGATACAATAGTACATCTTTGACCCCGAGTCAGACCCAGAGGCAAACAGAAGTGGAGCTTCCTGTACAATCATCAAGGATGCAGCAACAGTAAGATATCCTTTCCAGCGGCCATTTTCACCTGACCAGATTTGCTGGACTAAGAACAGTATGCTTACATCCATTTATTGGTCCCGGAACATGTAGTTCCCCCAAAACTGGCCAGTTCCACAGCTTCTGAAGCAGCTAGATTTTCACAATGGGGAGAATCATGTAATGCAACACTGCATCCCGTCATGATCACCTGATTAATCTGTGCAAAAGGAGCTAGAATAGAAGACATGCAGTGTTTGGTCTGACAGAGTGCAAGGTTTCTAACACATTGTGTCTCCAGCTTTACTGTTCAAAAATGCTATAATGGTAAAGATGGCTGGTAAATCCTTATGGGGTAAAAGTTGCATTCCTGCCTTCCAGTAGATCTTGTAAAGTTGGTTTTGCCTTTTGAAATATATCTAAGGACTTTGTCAAAGGAGCTCTTCAAGTTTAGCACACAGCTGAATAGTGGGCCGGCAGCCGAGAGGGGCACTCCTCTCTCCAAACCCTTCAACGCCTACTAGCATACAAGGGACACTGGAGCGCACATGGCACCAGCGGCAGGGTCTGCCTCAGATGGAGCCCTATCTGGACCAAATAGACCACCACTGAGTGTCACAGAAAGGGGTCTAATCTAAGCGTGTGAGATAGCTGTACGATAACCTGGATTAAAAACATCAGTCTATTCAGTAGCAGTCCTTGTCACAACTGTTATTGTTCAGCTCTTCAAAGAGAAGCACAATTCTAAACAAGCAAATGGTATTTGGTTAATTAGTCAAGTTGTCTGCTCAGGTAGCCTGCAGTCAGCTAGAGGAATGTTGCTTTGCAATCCATCCATCCATTTTCTTGCACCCTTTGTCCCTTAGTGGGGTCGGGAGTTGCTGGTGCCTATCTCCAGCTGACGTTCCGGGCANCACAGAGACACACAGGACAAACAACCATGCACACACACACTCACACCTAGGGGCAATTTAGACAGACCAATCAACCTGACAGTCATGTTTTTGGACTGTGGGAGGATCAACAAGAAACTAATGATTGCTTTGCAATCATTAGTTTCTAAAACTAATATAATAAATATGACGTGGTTCTCTTTTAGTTTTCAAACAGTGACTGTCCGTGATCCCGGAAACATTTTCAAGTAGCTCAATTCGTCTTTCTTAGGGTGTTTCTACTCCACACACACCTGTTAGTCCTGCAGAATTGGCTCCATTGAGAACTAAAATTGCAACATTTTAACATTTTCAGATAGTTCAGTTCATTTTCACAATGCACTGTGTCAAACTAACCAAAATCTGTTCCCCCATCGTCACCTGTTGTGGCGCTGCACCAAGAACCGATGAAGGAAACCAAACAAAATCCTTTGAAGAAGAAACTCAGCACAGGAGTGCATTCACACAATCGAAAACAACCAGAGTTTGATTACAGTGGACCAAACTGGGCTGATGTGAATGCATTCTTACAAGCGAGGTCAAAATGCAGGAATCTTCTTTCAGCCAGCTGACTAGCAGTGTGCAGCTTTCTCCTGTGTCTTATTAAGACATAGGAACAATATGCTGAGAAACTTTGTGGTTTCGGAAGTTTATCTTTTTAAAGCCTCAGAAGCAGAAATTAGATAATGGTTCCTCCAGTCAGGAGTTTGAGAAAATAATATTATAGAAAATAATAAATAATATAAATAAAAATAATAAAAAAAATGTTTTTAAAAGCAGGTTTTCCTTCCATCAGCCTTTAATGCACGTGCAATCAAGAACACGTGGAACTACTACTGCGGTTTGTCTCCACCTTCAATGACATGGCCTACCATTCCTCTGTAAACAGCGTCAGTGACTGACCAGTGGCAGACACCCTATAAAGGCTGTTTCACAATAACCTGTGTAGTCTAGTTATTCGTCACACTGTTCTGAAACTTCTAGTAACAAAAAGAACAGAAACTAAGACAAAAAAAAAACAACCGAAGGTTTCAGATCATCTGCAGAGAGAAAAGATATTGTATGGTACTGGCTCCAGGTTCTCTCCCTGTGGTCTCATCCATCCTTTATGAACATGCATGTCGATAATATGCACCTGCAACTGTTCCCACTGGGCCTCAACCTCACAAGGCACCGTAAAAGTGTGCTGGGAAGAGTCATAACTAATCTGTTCTTGCCCCCCTCGTAACCCTCAGCAGCTCTCTTGGTTTCACAAACAAATGA
Source organism: Micropoecilia bifurca (assembly GCA_903067075.1). NCBI lineage: Eukaryota > Metazoa > Chordata > Actinopteri > Cyprinodontiformes > Poeciliidae > Micropoecilia > Micropoecilia bifurca. Next base: position 7,868 of record CAEGAF010110408.1, read on the forward strand.
GTTCCCAAAAATCTGCTGGCCCTCTAGGTTTGCATGGACACCAACATTCAGCAGCTGATGCATATGTTGAAGTGTTGCGCTTCAGGGACATCTGCTTCACAGTTTCTCTGCAAAGAATGGATGTGATTTGCAAAGGCTCGATTAAAGCAACGGTCAAAATAATGCACACTCTTCCATTTCCTCATTCTGTGCGTTACACAGAAATAGCATTGCAAAATAAGGGTTGCATAAAACTGCAGAACTGGGTACCAAAAAAGCTCCTAAATCTTGTTCCTGAATCTAAATTTTCAACCTTTTTTTTTTTTACTGAGGTCAGCTTCAAAAGGGACTTCAATGCTTGTGTTATCACCGGCGGCGGTCAGCGGAGGGTCACCGCGCCTCACAGCCTGCTGCTTGGCAAACCAAGCCAAACATAGAGCCGCTCAGAACTGTCGGCTTTCCCTTCAAGTTTCAACAAACATTTTAGAAGAGCGTGGAAAAAAAAGCCTTGTGGTCGAAGTATGAAACGGCAACAACAAAAACCATCAGGGTAAAAAGTGAATTTCTTGTCGAAGCAATCACCTTGTCTGCTGCCATCAGCAATTTCTGCAGCTCGCCTGAGTGCAGAACAAACCAACACAGGAACCAAGAAAAAAAGAAAGAAAGTATGTTCACACATCTGGGTATGTGTCATGGGAAGTGCGTACTGGCAACAGCTTCAACTAATCAACAAATATATCAAATTGTACATCCTTTTTCTGCAAAGAACACCATAACCCATAAGAGAAGGATCAGATATTTATTCCTATACATCTTAACAGCAGCCATTAAAAGGAATTAAGATGTTATAATAGTTCTAAAATGACAAGTAACATCTTTACAGAGAACCTTTGGGGTTTTGCAACAAAGAAAGCAATACCACGTGTTGGCAGACTGAGATAAAGGACAGCCGCTTCCATTATATCTACTTTTTCTTTAGATTTAGCAATTCAAAATCTGTTTGCTGAATACTGAACAGAAAGTGTGTAAAATTGACCTCTGTGTAGTTTCGAGCAATTATAAACTTACTACGCTTATGATGCCTGTCAACCATTAAATTAAGTTTGTGTAAGTATAAAGCACAAAGGAGGACCTTAAAGTTATTAATAACAATCAGTCGCTGATGTGTCATGCTTTTAAAGGAGAAAATGTGTCAACTGTAGCAGAAAATACTGTCGAAAAGAGCTTTTCTTTAGAAATCGCATCAAGTTTCTCTCAAAATATACAGCTGGGCTATCATTTGTCCCCCACACTACACCTGCATACTCTAATAGGCTAAGAGAAGAACCAGAGACATGACAAGGGATTATAAAGCCACTTTAATCTGCTTCTTAGCTGAGCTGGTTTACTCATGTAGCAGTGAAGGGTCTCTGCCTCGGGGCTTTTAAGGTTTTGGCTCGTTTTGAACATGTTAATTACTTTTGATCAAGATTAAAGCCAAGACAGCAGATTATCGATGCTTTATTCCAACCATCAAAAACCAAGGCGTTGATGGACTTCACAGAGCGTACACCCAATACAATATTACTTCGATTTGCATGAACTTATGGATTTTTTTTTGTAAATGGTTACAGGTCTGTTGTTATGGATTCAATCCTTGTAAACAGAAGGTATACAACACACACTATCAAGGTTTCAAAGTATGAATGACCAGGCCTTTACAGGGTTCTAAATGATTTAAATCCAACCTCAAGTGTACACAACTACATACCACAGACTCCAGCTAGTCATTATTTATTCAACACTAAAAATAGGGCACATGTTATGTACATTTCCAAAAATGTAAATGCCTGAAGACAACAATGGGTTAGGGTTAGTGCAATGCCCTAATATAATTGAAAATTATTTAATTAGGAAGAGAGGGGGTGTTTAAAACTGATGGTTATACTTTTAAGAGCTGCACTGTTTGGGTTTCTTTTTTATGGCTGGCATCAATTTTTAATTGACTTTAATTAGGGACTTCGAATCCTTTAACTATACCTTAATATAGACAGCAAAATTTACTTGAAAATTTTAACCTTCTGATGTAATAGCACCATAGTAAAGTTTCCCCATGAAGTCACCATGTGCTACTTTTGCAACAAGCATCGCTAACAAACACCAAAAAATCCTTCAGGAGCACAACTGTGATTTGTGCACAAGAATCAAGTTGTTGAATTCAAGTATTGAGATAAGCAAGCCTTTGAAACATCATATTGACATCAGTGCACACTTAATGTTGTAATAGGACTCAAAATTACCTAAACTTTTCTTAGTCCTAATCAGCAAATTGGCTTTGCTTGATTTAAAAGTAGGGGTAAACTTTTGATATCCACTGTTTGTGTCATTTGAGGGTCATTGTGTCCAGTAATACTGAAACTATAATCAAAAAGCTTTAAACAAAACCTTGTATCTGTTATCAAAAAGGAACCTATCAGAAGTTCTAACCATGACTGTGTATTTTTACTATAATATCACATGGTGTTGGGCTGTCGAGTTTCAAGATTTTACTATCTAAGCTGAACTGAGTTTCTTGTTGATCACTGAAAAGAAACACTATGATGGATTAAATGGCAGGTTGGAAAACTGAGATCGTGACGAAATCACAACTGCATATGTTTCTAAAGCAGACTTAATAACTAAATGAAGTACAATACACTATTAGTGAGTGGTAGAAAAAAAAATTAATGTGATGTTACAGATCTGAATTTGTACAGATAAGGACAAATGGTTTCCCGTAATTTCCTGAAACTCGACAGATAAAAAACAAACTTGTCTACGTAGGTTTAAATGCGTCAGATGGGTTGATTTTAGACCGCACAACTTGTCAAATGAATAGTTTAGCAAGCTAGCTAACGTTCGTATTTAGCTAACCGCTGTCAACACGCAGCATATGAACTGAATTTTAGCTTCATTGAAGCACAAACATTTTTATTAAAACGTCCCAAGATACAAAATAATAATCCCACTATAAATTATACTTGTAGTTTAGTCGACAATAATAACCTCATCCCGTCTAAGTTAGTTTATCCAGCTAGCTTTCTTACCTTTTGGGGTCCAGCGTAGAAAAACAAGGCTAAAATGCAGCACAGTAGAGCCCGTTTTCGCACTGGCCAGTCCATGTTAGCATCGGGTCTCAAACCGGGACAGGCTGACTGGGTGGTCCGGGGCGGCTGGTGGCTACATAGAAAATTATTTTCTGACTTCCACAGACAGATGGGTCGAAATGTTTGCTACAGCGTTGGTAGAGATGCTTCTTCCTGAAATTACCACTGCGGAGGTTGGACTTTTGGATTCATATCCACAGGAGTGGAGGAGGGGGGGGGACGCTATAGGCCTGTCAGCCAATGAAAACACGCCTTCACACACCGGATGTGCTATAAAAAAGCAGCATTTTACATCCGGAGCCATTTTATTCCGCAGGAGCACGCGCTGTGATTGTCATGTACTCCTTTAGCTGAACCTTAAATTTTGCAATAACTGAATTTAAATATGTCTCTTCAGCTGCTTGCGTTCATTTTGTGTATTAAAACTGATGTAACTTGAATTTGAGCTTGGACAATTACATGTCCGCACTTTGTATATGAGCAGGAGCAGCTCACGTGGCAGCAGCGTGGGCAGGCCGTGAAACACGAAGGTAAGATCTACTCGCTTTTTAGGCGTTTTCACAAAAATTACAGTTCACATCACGAGTGATGATACTTTGCGTGTTAGACTTCTGATATAATAATGAAGTCAATTTTTAACATCTGACATGGTTGTACTAAGAAAAGGTTGTAGTCCGTCCCAATAACTAAAAACACTAAACAACATGCATCTCTATTCTTTCAGGAGCTGAGCCACGGATTACCAGAATAACATGGTAAGTTTATAACGCATGAATCATAATTGTCATAGGTGACGTCGGTGTTAACTTTTATTTTTCTTACAGGTTGGGGCTCATCAAATGGAAGGTGACTAACTGAACTGAAGCAAGTTTCCAGTGTTGCACATAACTTAACTATGCATGTTCATAATAAAGAAAAACATTCCCATTTACCTTTGTCTGAATCTGATTTCTTTATAACAATTTTTGCACTTTTTGAACTGGAATGGCTCCTTCCTTGGCCATTTCCAGTAGTGAAAAAATAAGTGCTACATTAAAGTCTTGTCATAACTGGAGTTTCTTGGCATTTTCTACCAAGATGCTCTTTTAAAGCAAGACACAAATGTAAAAGTTGCATAATCTCTACAAATGGAGAAAAATTTGATTGGATAGTTGTAAATCTTGTTTTGTGGTACAACATTTGGACTCAGGTCCCAGATTAAGAAATTTACTACATTAAAAAAAGTAATTGTGATATGTGAATAAAATAAAGTGACTTGTTAAATGGCATTTACAATTAACCTTTTTATTGCCACTGCAATTAACACCAGTAAATGAAGCTCATTGACAGAAATAAATCATTTACTAAGACAGTTTTGGATCTGTAATTTTTCTACTATAGCAATTAATCTTAAATTAAAATTTGCTGATAAAATTAGGCCCAATCTTTTTCATCAGTTTTTAGAATTTGAGAGTGTAAAGTCTACATTTGATTGGCAACCATAAACTTACCAAAGTTATGGTGTGAGACAGTACAGTTCCAGTTAATGTTCACATTCACACATTGAATATTATTTAACCTTTTGGGGCTCCCAAGTGTTTTGAACAGTGTTTCTAGGTATAATGCAATAAATTATTACAATGATTTAAAAGAACTGCACAAGTTTGACTTAGTTTTCTGTAGTCCACGTAGAAGTATACTCGCAGACTTCAATATATCCATGAATTACCCCCTAAAATATTTTAGTATTTCTTTTAACTATAAATTTGTGAAATTTCTAAAATTATGTCCGATATTATTTTTATTTGGAATAAATAGTCATTAAAATACTTTTGGAAACGTGACAAAATTTTCTTTTGCGTTGACAAGGCTGCTGAACCAGTATATCTCTATAAACCAAACCACACCTTTGATATTTTGCTGAATCGCAAAATGTCACGTGTTTGCATGTCTTGCTGCCCAAACATGGATCTTCATCTTGAATCATATCATTTTCCCCCCAAAAGAATCAAAACTTTTTTTTCCAAATAAATTGTTTTTATTGATCCACAATAAACGGAACAGTAACATTTCTGCAATATCACAGAACAGAATAGCCTGATATCTTGGTCAATGTGCAAATGAACCGCAAAGAAAAGTGAAAAACAACAGGCATGTCTTAACAGACAGTGATGGCACAAGAACAGTTCATTAACTAATGAGAGAAATGAGGTGGCTCACTATGAAGGAATGTTTGATTATCTCAAAGGCACTTTCTGCCTCATATGCTAGCCAACACACACCTATTTGAACATAAAAATACATAAGTCACCTCTGAAGCAGACAGGAAAAGTTCCAGGGGTTTCTAGATTATTGGTGGCGCTGCTCTTTAAAGAAAACAGAACAGCCAATAAATGAAAACAAAACGGCATTCTTTAGCTGTATGACCACAGACGACACTATAATATGGCTGATATCCAGAATGCTGTTTATTTCAATAAAACTAGATTTATTACACCTAAAACTTCCAGCTCTGTGGTGTTGCTTGAGGTTTCTGTTTCCTGCTGTACAGAAAGAGTCTCACTCTGCAATTAATCCTCATTTTCAATTGCAGTTGTAGAAAGACTGGATGTGCGTCACCTCAACGAAAGCAGAAAGTTTTTAACATTGCTTTATTTCACACCTTCTATATTCCCTTTGGCAATACAAATAGAAAATTATTACTTTTAGTCAACTCTGGATGTAGCTTTAAACATGTTGCTCAGAAACATGTTTTTAGAGAAAGTATTTCCTGGGAGAGCTGAGGAGTTTCTTTTATTTATACATTCAAGATACCAACAGAGGTTGAGTCTTTTTGTTTGCCTCATTTCCTACAACCAGCCCATTTTAGCTTGAATGTCTGTTCCACAGTACAAAGCACACATGCTGTATGACAGCATAGTTGCCATGATGGATTTTAATGGACCACCAGTCTACTATGGAACCATTTATAAACCCTGGATTAGTTTGCATATACACACCAGGCAGCAATGTGGTTTACTGATAAAAGAATGGCATGAAAAGTGCAGTGGCTCTAAGAATGTTCATACCCATGTTGGGATTTGTGATGTAAAAAAAAAAAATTTGAATCTTCTCCAAACGGTTTCCACCTTCAACGTGACATTATGTGCAATTTCACTGAAACAAACTAATAACTCGGGGGAAAATTAGCCATTTAAAAAAAGCGCAATAACTTGGTTGCAAAAGTGTGCAGACTCTGAAAACAATACTTTTTTAATGCAACTTTTGATTTAGGGTATGGGAAACCAACCAGATAACTAATGGAATTTTATCTGAAGAAAAAGTAGCTTCAGAGCATATTACTGGCACCACTGTGTAGTTAATTTGTTTATATGGCTTGTTGTTTGTGCCAATAAACACCTTGAAATCAAGTCCCTAAATTCAAGTTAGGTTTCACCAGATCACAACATGTTCACTTACAAAGGTTTGTGGAGATTTTTTAAGTTCATATCCAGGACACAACCAGTACTGAGTTGAACACTTTTGCAACCAGGCTTTTGCACTTTTTTTTTTTACCTCCCAAAAGATTTGAATGATTTTCAGCCAAATTGTACAGGATAAACGTTGCATAAAAGGTGGAATATTTTTTTTGTATTGCAAAATCTTACACCTTTCCGATCCACTGTATGATTGATATGTGATTGGGTCTAAGCAAACTCCTCAAACGGGGATTTAAAAAAAATATATTTTACCCTTGGTCTTCATCAGTGGCCACAGTTCTAGCTAATCCTCATAACAGCAACAATAAGACACTCATCATTTAGCAACTTCACAGAAATAGTTAACACTGTCCAACAATCATGTTAGGTACAGCTACACATCACAGGTTATATGGTTCCTCTTTCTGACTCAAGATGGCTTTTTGTTGTGTTACGGTATCCTCCACATTTACTGGTAAGGATGTAAAAAGAGTTGCACCTTTTATTGCAGTAACACAACATCTCTCTGGGGAAAAAGAAAACATTTAATTTGGGTACATTGTTTGGGAGGTGGGGGCAAGGTGGTGACACTTCTTTACTTTTCGGCCATTAACAATTTGCATAACCTTGATCTTCGCCTATAACTTTACAGTCCATTTTTAGTTTTATGGCAGGGCACTCCAGATTTCTATAGAAAATGTCTTAGCAATTCCATCCTCAATGTGCTGCAGTAGGAAAACAGACCCACAGTGTCACATATCCACCCTCTTGCGTAAGAGTGGGCATGAAATGCATTTTAAGCATGACATTTTTTGTGTCACGCTAAACCCTCATGAGGTGTTTGCAAAAAATAAAATAAAATCTTATTAGATCAGGCACATAACTACATAATTATGTATATTATGGCAGGACAAAAAAAGCTTCTGCCCTGCAGTCCTTTGAAACAACTGGTTGACATCTGCGTTGGGTCTACTGGTTGGTACAAAGTCTTGGTAACTCCAAAATGTCACCATTTGTTGCCCTAGTTGAAGGGGGTTGGTACATGATAAGACATTTTGTTTCCCTCCCTTCCAATCCTACTCACTTTGCTGTGGCAAGAAATGGAAGATCATCATCCATTCTCATCTGTCACACTTACTGTTGCCTCAAAATTTAAATATTGCTGTCATTGTAGATATTGACGAATTAAGCAGAGTTGGCATGTCTTTAGTTATGCAGATAAACATATTCCTGTCACATACTTTAATGAGATGCTTTCTTGTCTCTCCCATTTTGAAAAGTACTTCAAATATACAGTATATTCTTTTTTATATATTACAGAGAAACCAGAAGTCTCGTCATACTTACCAAATGTTTCTAAATGGCGATCAACCTTTAAAAGTAAAATGTCAAGTGAAAAAAAGAATGTTACTTTTTTGAAGGAAGTGTCAAAAATTGTAGCACCAATTATTTTGAGAGATTTTTTTTGTTTTGCCTTGTCAATTAAATGTGTCCAAATTAAGGGTTGGATTTTTTCGGAGGTTTTCAGCATGGGATTATGTAACTGTGGTAATAGATAAATGGCATTATTGTGAGGTTTTTGCTCAGTTTACTTGACATTCCAGTAATTGTGGAGGTTGCTGTATTTTAGCTTGACCCATGAACCCTGCTTCAAACTGAATGAATACAGAATGTCAGATAAACAGACCAAAGAAGTGTAGTCAGATGGTAACAATGTCACATTCTCCTTCTATTTTCCTGCTTTCATTTAAAAATAAGAGAACTCATCCTGCTTTTCAGTTTTTTTTGGATGATTTTTTTTTTACTGTTAACCATCTATTAAAACAGTAGCATTGAAAAACAAAGAAAATAACCATAGAGCTGGCCAGGGCTGCAGCTGCACCTTTTGTTTCCAACAGACGTTTTGTGTATCATCGTGTCATAAAATGCCTGTTGCCCAACATTTGTACACCTCTCACACATCAGGGAGCTCAGACTCTTCCGGCTCTGGATCCTTCAAGGCATCGTTTGTCACAGTCAAGTTGGCATTTGAGCGCATATCCATGGCAGGGTGCATTATGGGTAGCCATATGTCATCCATGTTTGGCATCACAAATATTTTCTGCAGGAGAAGAAAGATGGTTAGCCAACAAAATGAAAAATAAATTTTCAAATCCCTTTTTGTTGCCTCTAAAACACAATGAGCACTAAAGTTAGGAGGGTTTTATATATAAAACACCAGATGCTCATCCACAACAGACAACCATGTGCAGCACAGTGCTATATTTTTCTGGCGCCCTGATTGTAGGGGGTTGTACATAATAACAGCCCTAGAACAGTCAGGCAGAGGTAAAATAGACATGTGGTGAACATAACAGAGACCCTTAGCAGTTTGCATTCACATACCAGGCATGTCATTAATCTGGCTGCGATTATTGGTAAAGAGTCAAGACAGACAGAAACAGCTTTTAAATGCTTCTAGAAAGCAAGAAATCCTCATCTAAATCCTTATAAATATCCCAGGAGCTGCTCTTTTTACCCTTGTGAACTAAAAAACTGGCTTCTTGAGCTTGGAAAATTGAGTTTTGAAAACCTGGAACTCCTGATCCAACTTCTTCTCGATCCACTCCGTCACATGAACCAGAGTGACTTCTCTCTCGCCCAGTTTGGGTCGTGCTTTCAGCTCCAGATGGGGAGGACTCCGAAAACCATACCTGAAGATCAAGGGGACATATTTTTCTTGCCACAAGTTGTTAAAACGTTTAGGTTACAAGATATTTGACTGACTTTTCATATCTATTGATATAATCCCAATAAAATACATTAGGTATTTTATTGGGATTAAAATACCTAATGTACCAAACAATCCCAATAAAATACATTAGGTATCCCAATAAAATACCTAATGTATTTTATTGGGATTGTTTGACTAACAGAGTAGTGAATTGGATAATACATAATACTGAACTGGATCAAAAACAATGCTGTTGTTGTTACAGTAACATTCATATTTTGTGAACGTATGCATGCCTACAGGTGTCCAGCAGAGGGCGCACTGTTATGCTCTTAAACCAGGACTCTCACTCAATCCCAGCCCACAATAACCCATTTTTTGGTGTGCTCCTGAACATACCATATCCTGTCCGTAGGGGGAGGTGGGATGTTGACAGCAAGCGTCCCCCTGCACTCCTGCACCTCCACAGTGAGCAAGAGGGGTGTGTTAGACACCTCCTCCATCTTCTTCTTGATAAACTCGGTCTCTGTTGCCTTTTGGAAGTACTTGGACTTGGCTATCTTGTCCACAAAGCGCATGATCTTGCTGGGTCTGTGGCCTCCTACGTAGCTACAAGGGCAGAGGATAGATAGATAGAGAGAAGACGAAGGGGGGCGGGAGGTTTGGAAAAGGAGTGAGTCAGGTTCATCATTTATTCATAACAGCATCTCCTGCTACTCAGCACCCACGATGGTGATAGGGAGGGGAGTGGGTGATGCATTAAATCAGCAGCAAGCCTTCAAACCTGTGGGAATGAGTGGGTGAATGGACCTGGAGTGCTTTGAAACATCACTGTTGACTTAAATCTGAGCAGTTTTTAATTCAGATTTGTGTCCATGTCTCCCGTAAAGAGACACTTGCTCACCCCTCTGATGCAGGCAGATTGGGTTTGTCACTGAGCAGTTCAGGGGGATCCTCCTCATCTGATGAGCCAGCACTGGATGACTCCTCATCGCTGTCGGCCAGACAGTACGTCCGTGGCCTGGACCTGTCGTGGGAACACAAACATACAGTGACTGTTTGAAGGTCAGACCATGATAGCTTCACACAAAACAGCTTTGGACATGACCCACTTCTGTTTAATGAACTGCAACTAAACTAAATCCCTAGCAGTAAAACTCCACTGATCCAAAGTAAAAAAAAAATCCAAAATGTCCAGTGCAAAAAAACAAAGACAAAATAAAAAGCAATATATTGTTTCGTTGACAGGCAGTTAGATGCATCCATTCCCAAACTCACCATTCATTGGACAAATCCATGAGAGTGTAGGCGTCCAAAAGAGGGGATTAGTGCAGAGAGAGGAGGAGGAGGATGAAGAGTCAACACCAAGAAGGTAGGAACGGTGAAAAACACACAACAGCTAATATGGTTCTACAGATCTGCTGAGTTATAGCATCCTGTTTGTTTAGGGCTTAGACGTCCTATGGCGGTTTCAACTGTAACTTTCTTTTTGTCACTTCTCCATAAAGATAACATTTGTAGAGTGTACATATAATAGTTGCTAATGTGCAATAGCTTTATTGCACATTAGCTCTGGATCTCAGTCATTTGGCTGTCTTCTGAATGCAATTGATTGCAAAATAATATATATTAAAAGGAGGACAAATGCATGTAAACGCAAACGTTTCTAGACTTTTTAGCGTAAATTGAGTAAAGGTAAAAATTTGTTCCATCTCACAATATACTTCACTTAAATTGTCACATATAATACCAGTAAAACACATTGAAATTAGTGGTTGGAATGTGCCATGGTCTCTTAAAGTTAAAAGTTAAAATTGTAAGTAAAACTCTCACCATTCTTTGCCATGATCCCCGAGTCCTTCGCCTTCTTTCCCCAGGCGGGCCAGGTTCAGCTTGGTTTCTAGTGTCATGAGGAAGGAGCCTGTATAGGAGACTTCCAGATCAAACCAAAGACCTGGAAGGAGAGTGAAGGAAAATACAGAAAACTATCAAGCGTTTGCTAGATGCAGAAAGCTTTACAGTCGTCACTCATTAAAATAAGAGAGACTCTGATATATAATTTATGTAAGGCTTTTAATAGATAAAGGGAAGAATGACCATTCCTATTAAAAACAAAAGCCAGCTCTGTGGCTTTATGCTTATAGGTGGGGGGATAATAATGCACATTTTAATACCTGCTGCTTGCTCAATGAGTCCTCATTTCTGCAGCAAGTAAAATTATTTCATTTAGCTAATCTTCCTGTTTTTTGTTTTCTCACCCTTGCAGATAGTGCGGAAATAAGGTTTAGATGAAAGCAAGTCATTCAGATTACAGTCAGCATTTATGTTGCTTCTCTTAACTGAGCTCAACAAAACCAGAATATTTTTAACATTTGCTAACAATCCTGTGTGCCCTGGTACTTAAAAACTCAATTTCTCGCTCATAACTGTGGCTAAGGGTGGCAGGAGGAGTCAGCATTTCAGTGAAGGATCAAGGGATCCAAGATGTGAAGTATAATTACTGTGGTTTTATATTGCACAGCACACAAACAGGCAGGACTGCAGTGGAGGCAGGAATTCTTAATCCTCTAAGATGAAAAGTAAAAAAAAAAACATATCTACATTTCATTATGAAATGTTCAACCTTAAACTTTTCTACATTTTGTCACATTACAAACACAAATTTTAATTCTTTTTATTTGTATTTTGTGAGGCAGAATCAACACATATGAGTGCACAAATGCACTTCTAATATGTGTTCTAGCCCATTTACTCTCTTATCCTTAAATCTAACCTGATGCTGCCAGTTTAAGACTAGTTAATGAATGATGACGCAAGTGTAATTTTACATCAACATAAATTCATATCGTCTGGGAAGACCACTGAAGTAAACAAACATCTCGAGGACCAAGGAACTCAGCAGACATGGCAGTAGAAAAATTGTGGAGAAGTTTAAACCAGGGCTAAGTAATAAAATGATATCACAAGCACAAAACATCTCACAAAAGACTGCTCCTGAAAAAGAAAAGAGTTATCAAGCCATAGCTGTCCACCTACACTAATGAACAAGGCAAAGAGAGCATTAATCATAGAAGCAGGCAAGAGGCCCATGATTATTCTACAGAAGATACAGAGCGCTACAGCACAGGTAATGAGATCTGTTGACAGGATAACTATTAGTCACACAAAACCTGGCTTTTATAAGAGAGACAAGAAGTAAACAATTGTTGAAAGATGTAGGAAGTGCCATTTGTAGTTTTACCACGTCATGGTGATGATGTAGTTTGCCCCCAAGTTTGGGGGCAAACTACCATTGTAGTACACCTTTTACCTACCCTCACCATGTTGAAACATGGTGGTGGTAGTATCATGATGTGGCATGTTGCAACACCTCCTAAACTCCCCCACCGGGTACAGGAAGTTGGTCAAAGTTGGTTGGTAAAGGTGGATGGACACAAATACAGGGGAATATTGAAAATTAAATAAGTTACAACTTCAATGGAATAACTATTTCATGGTTTAGATCAAACACATTCCTGCGTTACAGTGGCCTAGTCAAAGTCCAGACCTAAAACCAATAGAGAAGTAGAACGACCTAAGCCGTTAGGTAGAAACATCAATAAAAAGAATTGCAGGAAATTGCAGAAAAAAAGTTGTACTATAACACATCATTTCTAGAGTGCAGAAAACAAAGGCAAGCCACACTTTTCAGGTGTACAGTAGGTAAATAATTTAAAACCCACATGTCCGGTTTCTTCCTCCTCACATGTCCCAACTAGTTAGTGTAGTCACAAAAATAATATATCCCCTACCTTGGTGGTCCACTGAAGGCTTGGAGGCACGGAGGATCTTAGGAACTGAGAATCCCATATCCAGCTCCGTCAAAGTCAGCTCATTCATTACATATGGCAGCTGAAGCACACAGGGGTCAAATTAGGAGATTAAGAGGAGAAAACCAGACATTAACACAATTTATAGTCACACAACTGCTTGTAGAGTTTTAATATGAATTGCTTCTTCTTGTTAGGGTAATTTATGCGGACTTGTGTCACGACTCACTCTGATTTTACTGAGCTTCATTTGGATCTTTTTGGAGACAACATTGGCCCAGTACTTTTCTCGCAGGAAGTCCCAGAATATCCTCCCCAGAAAGGCGTTGACCCAGGCCTCTGGCTCTGCAGCCTCCTCTGAACTCCTGGGTAACTGAAGGACATGCACACATCAGCCTTCGTCTCGTTAACACAAGGTTGCCAATACATCATCATTCTCCTCCATGGAGACAGTACCAGACTAGGCTGCCTGGCTACCTCTGCAGTTTCTGCATGCAATCCAGCTCCACCATATCAAACTGCATCTGATCATGTCTTTGTTTGTTGTTGCTTCTGTGCTGTAGATCCCCCTGCCTCAGGCGCTCTATGTTGTGTGTGAAAGGGCACATAGCTCTCTAAAAAGGCCATATGGTTGAATTTAAAAGGGTTAAACATACCATGTGGATGTATAACAAACAACATAAGGCGTCAAGCAGCAACAGACATCACCTCTGAGCAGTGAAGTGACCCTGCTAACCATTTTGAAAACCCAGCCACCCTCCGTTTCCAGTGTGCTCATGGAAAATGCTACAGTGACTTGTTTCCAAGAAAATATGTGAAATAAAGGTAGTAGTATATTGTTTAAAACTTATAGATAAAGAATACATAAATCCTGCTGACATATTGCCAAGTGGAAACATCAAGAAAAAGGTCAGATGTGACCAAAATGAAACTTTATACTGGTTATTTGCAAAACACTGTTTGGTGATGAACTAACACTGAAAATCAAAAAAGAAAAATAGATAACAGTCACTCCATAATATTACTTCTCTCTTTACTGTGGGCATTCTCATCTGCGCTTTATAGCTATATTTAATGCTCACACTGAGCATAACAAAAGAAGTTCCCTGAATGTGTTCAGGGTGCAGCTAAACATAATCTTGTTTGAGAGCTTGTCCTGTTTTCAAACAGTCATGTCCTGGATGAGAAGCCACATTGCCCATAAACCATCACTACCCAAAAAACACTTTCTGCAAAACAACAAAAACTGAGTCAAAAATTCACCTTCCAGGAGGATAATAAGCCTGAAATACAACCGGAGCTACCATCAAATGGGTTTGTTTATAGAATGCATTAGAATGACCTAGTAAAAGTCAAATCCTAAATCCATTTTGTAATCCATGGCAAAACATGGACAACTGCTGTTCAGCGTTTCAATCTACAAGCTAACTCCAAACCTGACTGAATTTGAGCAAAAAAAGAAGAGACAGAATTTCCAACTGTAGGTGTGCAGAAAATGTGGAATAGTTCAACGGTTGTCAAGACTTTTGCAAAGCTCTGCATTTCACTCTAACTTATTTAGAGCTCAATGTCAAAGCAGGACCTCAATACTATATAAGCGGACACACTCGAAACCCCATTGGTCTACTTGTGACCAGCCCCCGAGCAGATGTTCTCGCTAGGCATTTTCATCTTCACATGAACCCATCATACCTTTTTGGTAGCTTTAGGGCTGCTCTCAGGGGTGTGCCCGGGGCTGTCGGCAGCCGTCGGGCTTCCGGACGGCGCCTGGGGGTTAACGTATTTGGCCATGTAGATGTTATAGTCCAACAGCATCTTCTGCTTCATCCCCCCAGCTGAGCCACCGGAGAGAGAGGCGGGGGTCTCTCTTTGCCGAGGCTGAGACAGCTCCTCCTGGCTTCCCCTGCTGCTGCCCCTGCTGTCAGCCTCCGGGCCTCCACACGACTGGATGCTGCCACTGCGGCTGTGAGCGGACAAGAAGGCTGGAAGAGGAGGAAGGGAAAAGTGGAATGTAATGGAAACATAGGAAGCAGAGAACTGTGATACAAATTATGCATCAGGAAGAATTAGTCCTTCATTCATCATTAATTTCTTAAATATTGCGAGAAAGCCTGACTGATTAGCATCTCTTTTGTATTCCTTGTTCACAATGCACTGCAGCATAATATTAGCATAATCTATTTATATTACCCCAGAAACAGCATGTATTTAAATCATCTACAGTAATTGAGTCCAACTTGTTCTGCTTACATCTCTGGACCCAGGAATGCTATGCTTCTTTTTGTATGAGGTCTTATCCTTAAAGGCTTATATCTCACTGAGGAAACCAATGCTATAATATGCTACTCCCCCTGTGCATGTAATCCTGCTGACCCATTCACACTCTGCTGTTCACTCAGTTCAGGGGATTGGTAGTCCCTAAGCTGAGGCTTACACACAGATCTGATTGCAGTGCAGTTACATGCTCAAAATAATGGTGACTCTTACTGTGGGGAGTGCTTTGGAGAAAGATGGATAATCTAAAATACTCCACTGTACGTGTCATGCATACACCTCGAGAGCTGTGACCGTGAAGTCATCTCACCACTCTTGCAGATGCCAGACAGGCTGCCACCTCTCCCCTCCGACTTCATCTGGGATGCCTGAAGAAACCTCCGAAACCATTCCTCCTTTTCCCGACCAGTCCTCCCAAACAGGTAGATTGTCAGATCCCCTCCTCCGGCGGTCGGCCTTCTCTGCTCCTCCGCTGAAGTGCAAACTTCTGCTTTTTCAGCTTTGTCCGTTCGTTCGAGCTTCTCGCACAGTCCAGTGGTTCTCTCGTCCCCAGCTTCAGATCTTTCTCCCTCTGCTTTTGACATGAAGTCCTCCTGTTTGGCCAGTTCAATGCAAATGGGATATTTCTTGTTCCAAACCCTCTTCCTAGCCAAACTCTGGGGCATCAGGTAGATCTGTTGAGTCGGGAGTGAAATGATTTAAACATACAGGTTTAAGATTTTTTGGGGGGGAAGTTGAATGCCTATTCTTTATAGTTTCAAGTTTTTGCATACAGGTAGCATTCCCAGGATTAACTGGGTCTTTTTATGTCCCCGGCTGATATTTATGTTAAATTAAGGTTTCTGTAGGATTATCTGGGTCATCGTCAACTAATGACTAATGTTTTCACTTTTGAATGTAATCCAACACAGAAACAAATTGGGCAATAAATATTTCATGTCTTCTTGCATGCAGACTCATCATGCAACCATCAACCATCATCATGCAACTGGACCTTAATGATTTCAATCATTAAAAAATAAATAAATAAATAAATAAATAAAACCTATTTCAATAAATAGAATACGCCAAGCCGCCATAAGCACCTCACCCTGCTGTCGGTCAGATCGTAGATCTTCTGACTAATGTAGGTGACGTCAGGTTTAGGCTCGTTGTGTGCGGCACGGCGGGAGATGTTCCTGTTGGGCTTGGAAAGACGCAGAACAGAACCCTCCAAGCGGACGTAAACAGAGTGGGTCAAGGTGGCGTGGTACATCTCTGGGTCGTAGCTCTGGATCTCATTCATCCAGCCCTGCAGGTTACAGCACAAGAAGGTTGCTATAACAACCGATATTGGAAACGGCTACAAACAGAAAAACATTCTTGTAGGTGCAAGACATGAATTCCCTGCTACAAAAGCAGAACAGATTTTTTTAAGCCACATAATATAAAAATATTGTCATAATAGTTATTCAGGCTTGGAAGAAAAATAAAAGAGAAACTTTATTTTTCCTGCTGCTGCTGTTTCTCTATTCTGATCGCCATCGGCTCCATCATCAGGCATCATGTTTAACATATCCACAGAGCTCCTGTTTTGGAACAGCTGTGCCCTTTAGCCACGAGGCTCTCCTTTGCAACAAGCTTAGCACCTACAAGTACACATGCTTGCATAACTTTATCGAAGAAATAAGCATTTCTCCATGTACTCTCTGTAGACTTCAATGAGTTTGACTAAAGAATATAAAAATAATTGCAGTGATGCTCCTATAACAATATTTTATTGCGACTTTTATGAGGTTGGATACAATTTGATTTTTATATTACCACTAAGAATAAAAAAAAGAGATATGAAGCAAACCTTATTTATTTCAAATATCAGAAGGGATGTTGGCACTTTGTGAGACAATGGCAAGGAAAAGTAAATGGAGTGTAAAAATTCAAAATTTGAGCTTCTGAGGAATTGCAGTTAATCCTGCTATGAATTCTGTGGGCAATCACCACACCAAATGCCCAGAAACTGTAGATCAACATCCAATTAAACCAAGATTTGACATAATAGCCCAAGGATTAATTTAAGTGTGCTGCACTGAACAAACTGTTTGGGACAACAGGAGTCACTACTGATAAAATAATGTTTATCCACAGTTGAAATAATTTTTCATCTAAACAGATCTGAGCTTAGCTATGCAAACATCTGAAAGCTTACGCAGCAAGATTTTATCCTAAAACTGTCTTGAAATGCTGCTGGGTATCTAAATGGGTATTTAAAATACCCATTTAGATGTCACTGAATGGGTATTTGTTGGTAAAACTCGACTTCCTTGGTAGTTACACTCAAAACAGAGACAAAATTCCTGCTTAGACAAATCCTTCAAAGCACGTCAAAGCCCTTTTTAAATTTTCATATGATGTCCCTTTGATCATTTTGTTGCCCCTATCTGAGTCTGTGGTGCTTTGTTTGACTCTCACCTTGAATATTCCTGGTTCTTTCACATCCAGCTGGGGAACATTTCGCTGGTCTTTCCTCCATCTCCTTGTTCTGGTCCCTGATGAGGAGCATCGAGGAGCAGACAGCCAAAGGACCAGCAGGGCCAGCATGAACCCAACTACTATCCCATGTAACACAGAACATACACATGGAGGCACTGGAAGGACTAAGTACAAATACAACAACTGTGTTAAGAAGATGAGGCCAGTCACAGGCACATTCTCCATTTCTTCCACCAGTCCTTCATCTTCTGCATCCAGTTCACTACCCAAACCAGTGCTACCAGTATGAGGCTGCTGAGACATGGATGGTTCACCATCTGGTGTCTCTGTATCTGTACACAGCTCGAAATCCTCGCTGTACAGTTCACAGAAGTCCTCATCTTCCTGTCGAGCGACCAGGGCTGACATGGAGCAGCGTCCCAGAGTGAGAGATGGAGACCTGTGGAGAGTAGATGACGAGGCCTGGGTGAGAGCTGGTGCAAGAGACAGTGATGGGAAAGAGAAAAAAGACGAGTCAGGGCCCTTTTCCGTAGGAGTCTCCTCCTCTTCTTCCCCTTCAGCTCCCTCTTCTTTGATGCTATAGTTGTTGTTAGCTTCTGTATGTCCGTTTACCGCAGTCACACCACTGAGCTCTGACGCACTGGAGGAGAGCGACTTGGCCCGATGAGCTGCACTCCCAGCAGGCCCCACACTGGACTCATCCCCAATAATCTTACTAAAAAGCTGCAAGGGATCTGACATCACCTCTGACAACCGCCTCTTGGTGTCTTCTATCCTGGCCTCTACCTCCTGGACCTTAAAGAAAGATCTCCCATCTGGGGACATAATAGGTGAAGAAGGTGCCGTTTTGGAGTCTCCGCCTGCTTGAGTGACCGCGACAGGGCAGGAAGACAAACGAGGCTGGGAGAACTGCTTGAAAAGCTGCATGTTACGAGGCGGAGTGCGGTGGGTTGGCTGCGTTTGCTGGTGGTGAGAATGGTGCTGAAGAGGCCCTTCGTGATGTTCGCCCTTTGAAGTGTCCGTGGAGAGGGACTTAACAAAAGATTTCATTAAGTGTCTGTGTCTGGCATGTGGGGGTACGACAGTAGCAATTACAGGAGCAGTTTCTCGAGAGTCGACATCATTTGACAAAGATCTAACAAGGCTGAGAAAAGGCTTGGAAGAGGGAAGGGCTGCAGACTTACAAGGGGAAGAGGAAGTGGAACTAATCAAAGGGGGTTGGGCTGGTCGATCGGATGCCCAGGAGGAGCTGGCAGGAGAAGTGGAGCTCAGGTGGGAGTGAGTTGAAACAGGGTTAACAGTCATTGCAAGAGACGGCGTGTGTAGATGCGAGTCCAACGGCTGCGGAGGAAGGATGGCAGCTGAAACGGGCATTGGAGATCCAGAGAAGGTCTCCGCATCAACGGACTCCAGCCCTAGCTCCTCTTTTGGCTCCAAGCCTTTGGCAACAGATTGGCCATCCGTCCCTGTGCTTTGGCTTTGGGGTCCCGCAGCACCATCGAGAACAGATTTAGCAGCAGCACATTCAACAGATAACCCATAGAGTTCCTCTTCCTCATCCTCCTCCTCCTTTCCCAGAGCGGAGAAGTGGATGGTGATAGTGTCACGAGAGTGGGAGCGCTGCACCTGCAATTTGGGTCCTGGTGCATGACGTAGAGGAGGAGTGTCAGCATGCTGGCCACTTCCCTTTCTGCTGTTGCCCTGGCTGCTCATCATCACCCTCCACAGGGCTCACAGCCTGGAAGAGACATAGGGAGATAGCAACTGTTGAGCACAAAAAACAGCTTCAAATATGAATAAAAGTAAGGAGCATAAGGAGAAGTTATGGTGGATGTGGTAAGATCCCTAGAGATAAGTCCTTGAGCTCTCTTCATCCTAATATGATTGGACTGGACAAGTATGTCCGTGTTCCCCGACCCATTAGCCCTCATTATGTAAAGATGAAGAAGGCTAGGCTGGCTCTGTATGGGGTGTTGCATGTAAGGTTACACAGTACAAAGAAATTAACAGCCATATTTTTGGTTTATTTAAACTGTCAAAAAAATACAGGAGTTAATTTTTCAAAGTCATATTTTGGACATTTTCTTCATAATTCATAAGCTAAATATTTAGCTTTCAAGTTACATATTTAGTTGGGAAGCTTCATGTTTAGTTTCAAACTAAAAGTTTTAGTCTGAGCCAAATATTACTATCAAACTAAATGTAATACAGTGATAGGAACGAAATGGGTTTTAATTTTCCCATAATTTTTTTTTGTTATTTCCTCAACCTTATGTATGCAAATATGACAATGTTTTGGAAATATAAAGATGCTAAGGTACAGGATCCAAGTTGCATCTTTTTTTTCATTACATTTTTAAATCGACCTGACATAGAACGTTGTCATCACCATCTGACAAAAATAAATAAAAAATCATTTTTAATGGCCTGTTAGTGATATTTTTACTCATTTTACAGACAAATGCTTCTCAAGAAACAAAATAAATATTATTTAAAACAAAAAACAACAAAAAGTTCATCTGACTGAGTTGGCACTACATGACGCAGTTGACACAGAACTGTAGGTGGTGACAAACTAGTGAGTAAAATGAAAACCTAGTACATGTGAAGTAATGCAATTTATGTCAAATACATTAAAATGAATTAACTGCACATTTAAGTGAGATTTGACAACAATTTAACTGAAAGAGTCACAAAAACTCAGATGGAGTTGACAAAAATCCAAACTACCTCAATTTATATGATGTTATTCCTAAGAAGGCCATATTGTAACTTATCAGGTCTATGAAATCTTTACAATATACCAAAATTAAGCTTTAATTTCACAAAATTTCATCAAAGTTTTGTAAATTGTGAGTTATGGTGTTGACACATCATGGCTGTGACAAACAACGTAGGAATAGAAAGAAGAAAAAACAAAAAAAGATTAATTTTTTTTACATTCTTTTCATTTCTGATGGTGTTGACAAAAACTAAGAATGAATTTCAATGGATTCGGAAAATATGAAAAAAGGATTTTAATTCAATTTATTGATACTTTTATAATTATTTATATAACTACTTATACTTAATTGTCATAATATATAATTTTAGTATTTCTTTAATTGTTTTAAACTATTATAATGTATTGAGTTCTGCTCCTGGACAAAGGCTTTTACAGGCATCATCCACCGACTACAATGTTTAAAATAAAAAAATATTCAGCAAATACCTGGAAAATATACATTGTTGTGCTCACGAGTCAAGTTAGTTTAGTCAGATATTTGAAAAAAATTATTTTGTGTATATTTTATTCAAATTTTGTGCTTTATCCATAGGACCTATTTTGTCCCTATTCTCAAGAATCACTTCATTTAAATATTTTCCAAATTAAACATTTTTCAAGCAAAATATTTAGCTCATAAAATATTTAGGTTCATTTAGCTATAAGGCAAATTAGCTTGCCAATAAGCGGAAGTGGAACATCAAAATAAAAGCTGAGTTTTGTAGAGCCCTGTATAAACTCCGCTGCTGGCTGGAAGGCTTCAATAGTTCAAGTAAATTTTAAAAAATATTTATCAATTCTTTACCTCTTGACATGTCCGACATGTTAGTTGAAAGCATATGACGTGCCTCTTTATCGGACATGCAGACATTTATTGAAACAACAATTGTTGTTATTGTTTCAGTAGCGACAGCTTCCGCATCAACAGCTGCAATTTGATGACGTCAACCAGAACACTTCCGGTTCATGTTCGTTTCACCCTCTTCCCAGTTGCTTTAGAGCTGCCAACAACGGTTTTACACAAACAATATATTGTTTTATTCCATATAAATTTTGATTTATCAATGAGTAGGAGGTCTTAAACTTCGATAACCACTCTCAAGCAAATTAAGACTGAATAATAAAGGTTTCTAATCTGGTAAAACAAAAATATCCATGACAGATTTAGGGAAGTGGGCAAACATTCAATAAAAACAAAAAAAAAACTGTCACACATAGTATGGCAATTGATTCAATGAGTCACAACATTTTAGTTTTCAATGATCCAAAAGACAACTACAAATAAAACTAACCACAGGACATGGATGTTGCAACAAAGTGGTTGTTTAACGGTAAAAAAGTATTTACTGAATATTCTGAGAACAGTTGGAACGAAGTCATTTGTCATGCGATGAATCTGCAAAATGAAGCAGTCTGTTCATGCTATTTTATTACGTCCATTTATTCTCCCACGTCTTATAGAATCCATCATCCTTGGTTAACGTTACACATGTGCAGAAAGAGACACACTCTGCAAACAGCCTGTGGCTTTCAGGCTTTCGGATTGAAGATAGAAATGGTTCGTAATGGAAGAAGGGGGAGGGACCGAGCACAACAACATAGCAGTTAGCTCTTGTGATTGCCTGCATTTCGGAGAAAGCCTCAGCTCCCCTTGGGGGCTGTCTGGTTGGCACCGCATCTACAGAGATTGCATTTTGCCTGGGTGAAATAACAGAGCATTTGACTTTCCCAGTCAACCTTTCAACTCTATTGTGGTACAATGGGGTTTTCTGTACGTGCGTGTTTTTATTTTGGTCTGGCTTTGCTAGGGGCAGATCAGACAGAAGGAAAACAAGGAAAGGGAAGATTGCCCAAGAAAAGGCCAAGGGGGGTTTGAGGAGTCAACAGAAGACCTTTCATGGACAAACCTCTGAAGAGAAATTCTAAGAAACACAAGGGGGAAAGCAATGACCGAGAGAGAGAGAGAGAGAGAGAGAGAGAGAGAGAGAGAGAGAGAGAGAGAGAGAGAGAGAGAGAGAGAGAGAGAGAGAAACAAGAGAGGCAAAGATGTGTGTGCAAATAAAGGACAGGGGAATAGACAGAGGAGACAAATGGGCTGGAAGACAGGGCCACAGAGATGGAGGTGGTTGTTGTGGTGTCTGACGCCTGAAGGACAATTTGAAACACGGAGAAGGTTGACGGGGTGAACAGAGAACGACGGTTTCAAGCTTTCCTGGAGTCAAGTTCAGCAGGGCGCAGTGAAAAGACAAATGAGGCACAGCTTAGCACAGTTTAGCCCACTGAATCAATGTAAATACAGGGTTCTGATGAGAAAATATCCCTTAAAGAAAGTGGATAAACACAATTTATAGCATGGGCCTCAATGTTTGTGCTGCTTTTTTTAAAAACTGTCTATTAATTAAAAACTACATATTTTGTAGTTTATATGACATCTCCTCTAAAGGTATTACATACTGGCTAAAAGGACTTCTATAAAGGCCACAATCATCATTAGAAGAAAATACTCTTTATGTTTGCTGGCTCACCCACAGCTTTAGTTAGCCCGTGTTTTCAAAGCACCACTTTCATTAAAAGCTTTGTGTTTGTTTTAGCTGCCTGTGGATGAGAAGGAGACAATTGGAGAGCAGCAGAGAGGAGAAGACTGGCAGTGAGACAAGGCTCATCCAATTAATCAAAGCAAGCAGGGCCATTCTAATCAGCTAAAGCCAGAACCCAGGAGACGAGAGAGAAAGGGAGGGAGGTTAAAGCAGCAAGGTAGAAGAACGATATACGAGACTGAAAGACTCTATAAAAGGAAGGCGACTATATGAGACACTTGGGTTTAAGGAGAAAAAAAATTGAAAAGGAGGAAATAAAGCTTTGTAAGTAGTACTTTGCAAAGTAACCCAGAAAATATCTCTACATAATATCCACTCCAACACCACTGCTAAAAATAAATTCAAAACATAATACTTACTAGTCTAGGGAAGAGAATGGGCTGCTTACTAAAGCAGAAATGGAAATGTATTTTCTATAGCATTTATAGCATATAATATTTTCTATAACACTATTTTCTGTACCAAGTTCAGTCCTCAAGTGCTACCAACCTGCTACTTTTATGCATTTCTTATTTAACACCCCTGGATCAAATGAATGGCTCATAATCAGGCCTCTGCAGAGCTGGGCTACTGCTCGGGAGGGAGTCCATGCTTTTGACTCAGTAATTTTAAAGCAGGGATGCACCTAAAAGTTCCAGGATAACATGCATATGTTGCTGTAATTATTGTGGGCAAAAAGAAACAGTATATTGGAATGAAATAAGTATATTCATGAAAGAAACGTGTTAATTAGAAACTTAAGAAGTTAAAAGTCATCTCAGGATATAGTTTTTAGCAGTATTTTAGTTGTTTTTTTAAGAACAACAGGTATTTTGGGAAGAATATAGTAAATGAAACATCTGATCTGTACTTAAGGTATCGGCATCGCTGGATCACATTGTTGCACATTTTCTGCAGTGTTTTTAATTAGTGTTCTCCAGATGAAGTTTTACTTTCAATGTTAAATGAAGCCTGCAGTGTCAAAAATGTTTATATATAATACAGTCTTAAAGGTTGTAACCTCATGAATATTCACTCTCACTGCATACAGAGGGAGGTAGGCCCTCATTTGAGATGTATTGCTGAAACTGCAGGCAGTTTTCTTGCAAAAACAAGAAAGAAACAAAAACGGAGATGCAAAACGATAGTAACAACTTCCTCAATCTTGCATGGCTCTTCTGCACTGCAAAAACTGAAATCTTAGTAAGATTAAATATCTTAAATTAAGGAGATTTTTCTTGTTTTCTTTCTGACAAGATAATTTTTCTT
>CAEGAF010110431.1:0-13764 GCA_903067075.1 Micropoecilia bifurca
TTATTATTATTATTATTATTATTATTATTATTATTATTATTATTATTATTATTATTATTATTATTATTATTATTGTTATTATTAATGATTTTTTAAAAGAACATTATCATTTATCAAAAGAAACTTGCAGAATTTGATGTATAGAACCTTTCTGCGACGCATCAACTGGATGTCCTTTTCTCATGTCATCTATCAAACATGAGCTGGACGGCTGATGATTCTGGTTTGTGTTGAAGACACAGAACCTGCACATATCCCACCCGCTGAGTCAGATATGGACTCCTTTATGTACCAAAATATTTTAACTTCAAATGTGTGATCAGCTATCTAACACAAACTTAAAAGGTTTCAAAAGTGTTCGTAGCATTTTTATACTTCAAATTCAGATTTTATTGACTCCAGAATGGAAATACTGTATAGAATTATGTGTAATTAGCTTTGGTATTGCTATCTTTGAAGCTTTGATTTTTTGCATAAAACATTCAGACGTTTCAATCCGTGATAACACTCCACTAATAAAACAGCTGCTTTATAATTAAAAGGACTGCAGAGTCATTTATATATATGCACATATATTTATATGCAGATATTGAATAGAGATCAGTTCAGCCCACGCATTGACCCCTGGTCATTTGAAATGAATTTTGAAAAGTAAATCATGTTCAGCTGTGCAACTGTCTGGAAAGCTCACTGTTTATAATTACTTTCACAATGTAAATGAGGAATGCCACATTAAGCCATGATATCTTTCATGCTGCTGTTTTACAGAATCCCTTCAGGGTCTGTGCTAAATGGAAAATCCATCTTGGGAAATGACTCATTTTCAGAAGACAGTACACTGTATGTTCATTTACACTTGCTGAATAACTTGAGGACATAAAAGTGCTTAATCAGGGACATAAATCAGCTCATAACAAGGAATCTGAAGTTCAAGTCAAACTTCTGCATGAACTGCCATGTTATTTTTAGATTTTAAATTATGAATTTAAGCTGTTATTTTGTGAGCAGCCTAATATTCAGGGTCATTCCAGAAACTTGAAACGTAACGTTAGCCCGATTTATCTATCCTAAAATCACTTTTGATGTTTGCTTTTTGGATCAATGTTCTGTTGGAGTATCCAGTTTCCAACATCAAGTCAAAGTTGATGTTGGAAAATGTTTCAAGTCAAAGTTGGACTTTAAACATTTTTGAGGTTGTATCGCTTTGGTTAATGCATCAGTTCCATTGGCAGCAAAATGATTCCTGATTAAGATTGAAAGCTCCACCCAAAGATGTCCAGAGGATCCAAACTTTGAACACCGTTGGCCGCTCTCAAACACATCAAGCCTGGTTTCGGTGCAGATGAAGCACGCTAATGTTAAGCTGAAGTGTGCAGCAATTACAAGATATTTTAAACCCCCTTCGTCATGTCCTTTGGTTCATTATCTATTATTTATTATTATAAATTCCAGACTGTCTTCCACTGCCTCTGCACCATAATGTAAGAGGAAATATACATTCAAGTTGTAGAGCAAAGAATAATTAATTCATAATTCATTCTTAATGTAGAACACAGCAGTTTTAAGGCGGACATTTATCAGCTGTCTTGACAACCAAGAAGTTCACTGTTGAGCTGCGGCTCTGAAGGAGTTAAAAATGTCTACCCGTCCATAAAAAAGGATTTTTTTTTTCAATCTTTTGTGGCAGAATCTAAAAGTAACCAGGACCATTTGTGTATTCTTATTCAAGGCCAGGAAGCTGAGAAGCCTGTCGATTGTTAAGTAAATGCACAGTGCCTAGGGCGTCATGGCATGAACATGTTTTTAAAATCTTTTCCTGCATGGACTCCACAAGAAATCTGTGCTTTTCTCTTTTAAATGAGTGTTTCAAGTTGAACCCAATGCTAATACCAGCTGTGTGACATTCAAATCCTCCCCTATATTAACACCTGAAGCTATTTCTGTTAACTAATTTGCTGATAAATTTAAAACACACGTCTTTCACACTGCCACACAGGCTGCTAAGGTGTAAAAAAAGCTGTTTTGTGCCTGCTGTTCACGCCGCGCTGCTCCTACTCATCGCCACAGTAAATGGATAGTAAATTGCTCCCAAACGTGTGGCAGAGATGAATGTAATTATTATCACTGGCCATTATCTGCGCACATACCGACACAAACATTGGGTGCAGAGAAGAAGCACAGAATATGGCAGCATGCACACACAGAAAGAAAGAAAAGAAACCTTATTAGATTACAGAGAGTATGGTGATGTATTAATTGTAGCAGAATGCCCACACAGTGTTGGGGCCTCAGCGGGGCATTTCACATCCTTTTTCCTGTGGCCTTTTGCCACACAGTGGCACAGTGAATGTGGACTTTTGTCCCGATTAAGCCCCCGCACTGCCCACCGCTGTTCTGTTTATCCTGGCGCGAGCAGGGGCTGAAGCGTGCTGCAGAGACAAAACCGCTAGGAGAAAAAAGAAAAGGAAAGTCGGCTTACGGCTTTTGTTGAATGCCGCTCATGATCCAGATGGACAAATTTCAGAAATTTCAGTCAAGATTACAAGATTCAAGTTGGCCAGAGAACAAAAATAATTTATTTTTACTCTACTTAATACTGTAGCACAGATGGATTACTGCAAGCGGACTTGAAGAACCAAATGTTTAATTAAAGGAAATTCTGATTAACGCCAGCAAGAAGTATAACACTTTACCAAGGTGTTGCACTCACGCTGTTTTTCTGGATGCCCTGTGATGATTTTGATCATACGGAACCAGCAAAAAGTTTTATTAAGATTATTTATTTGGCTTTGGTTAATTTTTAAATCCTGGAAGCTTTGAAACAATCCATTATTAACTATAAATATTAATGTTGACTGGTAATTGTGTTGCTGCGACAGACTGGCGACCTGTCCAGGGTGAACCCCACCTACCGCCCGGAACGTCAGCTGGAGATAGGCACCAGCAACTCCCGACCCCGCTAAGGGACAAGGGTGCAAGAAAATGGATGGATGGATGGATGGATGGATGGTAATTGTGTTGAATTTTCAATGGTAATTCCGTGTTTTATTCAATGAACCAATCTTATATATGAAATTGCAACCTGCACCAGTAACTGGAAATTAGTATTTTACATCACAGTGGAATGACTGCAGCTCCACACCTCTTTGGAAAATCATTTGAATTCAGTCTCATTGGAGGACTTATAAGCATGAATGGCACCTTTAAAGTCTTGTAACTGCATCCTGCTTTGATTTGAGTCCAGACTTTGACTAGGACAGTCCAAAAGCCAAGTTCCACTCTTCTCTCTCCAGGCACTGGAATATCTGAACGAAAACACTGTTGTGGCTCACCGAGATGATTTTTGGCAAATGCGAGACAGGAAAGAGTTAGGGCCATCCATGCATTCCACGTTCTGTGTTAAAAGTAACACAGGCATCTCCCGTATTTGTACTGATCCCAGGCCGAATGAGCAGCAGTTTGTGCCAAAACTCAGACGTCATGAAAACTGAGAGTTGAGTGTCAGAGCCATACGTCTACTGGATGGTTCCTGTTTCTTGAGAGGTAAAGCGGCATAAATCTGACCTAAAGTTAGTGCTCTATTTTTTGTTTTAGCTCTGGGAGAACTGATAGCTATTTGAGAGCAAAGTTTGATAGACAGAGTTAAAATCTGTGAGCTCCTGATAATTCCTAGACATTGATAGCTTATATGAGCTAAAATGAGTTGTCTGTGTTTGTTTTGTCTTTATTATGTCTTTTTGTTTAACTAATCAATAGTAAGTAGACATTGCGTGACTGATAATAAAATGACGTGATTCCCATCCCTCATAGAAATTTGAGCTTATTTTTAAAAAAACTATGTACATTTTAAAAACATTTTACTTATTTGAACCATTTATTTGTGTTGATCTAGAATTAATTATGAGCCCTTAACACAAAAACCTTTTTATTGTTGAGAGGTTATTCTGCAGAATAACTTCTGCAAACTATAGGATAATTAGTTTCCTGTCACTCCAAGGTTTTGGCCCAGCAAAGGTATAATCTGTCCAGCTGTCCTGTAAGAATGATGTTTGTCCTCACATTATAAACGACACCACCTGACGTCCTGACTTTCACATCGACTTAATGCTGCTGCCCTTTGGCAGGCTATAAAAAACAGCAGTGGCTGCCAGTCCGGGGGTCACCAGAACGAAAAACAAATTCCCCTAAAGCCACAATGTAATTCTGCCCTTCTCTGGGTTTAGATTTAAAAAAAAAGCTAATTTCTATAAAATATGCTCCAGTCTGATGGAGCAACAAGCCGGGGTTGCTATTAATCCAAATCCTTCTTGTCAAGTGTCACTGCAGAGAGTGCTTCATCATGTGGAGAGACAGCCCAGAGAGAGGAAATGGAATGCATCAGTGGCAGAGCAGCTGAAAATGACAATCAGCCAGTTCAGCGATGGCTCTGATGATCAGGCATATCAATGAGCCTGAGAGGAAGAGGCTGGGAGAGGCACAGCCACAGAGATACACAGGCAGCGGGATGAAAGTAGGTCAGTGTGCAGCATCTGAGGAGAAGTGTGACTTAAAGGCTGATGAGGACGAACGCGTCGCATGTCAAGAGGTTAGGCTGAGGCCCCTGTGGAGCTCGACGTATAGTGTCATCGGACAACAGAGCAGTTAACATTCCAACATCGGCAACTGAAAACACAAAGATTTTATACACGAAATGCAGAAAAAAATATTTAATGAACCACATTTTTTTTATACAGTGCAGCTATTAAATCGAGTACATCACAGAAAACATCATACAAATCAAATTATGTTGATACATTTAAAATGCAAACACAAGTTGATTGATTTTCTCACACGCTGTGGGTTGTGAACAAGTCTCAGTGTTGCATTCTGTGAAGTAGTTATTTCCAACAAGAACGTCCTCTGTGTGTTTTATAATAATAAAAATCAACAGAGATAACGAGCAACACCAGGAGTCAGTGCCTGGCTTTCAAAGCAGTGACTATGTGGAGGTTTTAGTTTCCACTTTTCTATGTTTCTGCAGTATTCAGCTGTGCTGCAGAAACATATATGTCACTTATATAAAACTGCAGTAGCTCATATGTAAATATTGAAACTATACTGCACTATTTTAGACATACAGGCCACTCAAAGCA
The DNA here is from genome assembly GCA_903067075.1 of Micropoecilia bifurca. NCBI lineage: Eukaryota > Metazoa > Chordata > Actinopteri > Cyprinodontiformes > Poeciliidae > Micropoecilia > Micropoecilia bifurca. The sequence continues at coordinate 5,133 of CAEGAF010110431.1, forward strand.
CTTTGACATTAGAGTAACATTCAATCAATTTAGCTAAGTTTATTCAGCAAAGACAGCTGGGGATTTGGTTTAGTTAATCTTCTTGTTGCATCATGAAGTTGATTTCTAAATACAATACTTGCTTTTTAAAAAAAAATAATAAAAGAAAGAATGAAGAAAGTCTGGCAGAAAGGGCTACAGTCTCCTCATGCATTGTTAAAACCAGCATGATGTAAAACAGAGAGCTCATCAGACAATCTGCATGGTAAAATGTTGATCAGCCTCTCTAACTCAACAATATGAGGGAGGGGTTGTGGTGCGGGTAGCCAAATTAGCAAAGTAAGCAGGATGAACATTTTAAACACACACTTGTTTTTGCGTATTCATTTACAGTTCCCACATCAAAAATATTCTGACTCCTTGAACTTTTTTAGATTTTGTCACATCAAAACCACCAATTACAACGTTTTACTGCTATCTATGTGACAGACGCCTGGAAAACCTGAAAAGTGTGGCATTTGTATTTAGTCCTCTTCCCTGTGCCAAACCTTTGTTGTGTCATGTTTCACTACTACTGCTACAGCTGCCCATATGTTAGTTAAATTAAAGACAGATAACAAAAAAATAAATAAGAATAATAATCTATAAAGGATAAAGACTAAAACATACATCTAAAACTGAGACAGGAAATCTTCTAAAAGCACAACCCAAGTTCAAAAACCTCAAAACTGAACTGATAAAGAACGTTCCTCCACATGTGTGCTTTCTTCCTGGTGCTGCTACATACTGTGATTTAATTACACATCTAATTAAGTTGCTAGGCTGCACAGTGGTGCAGTTGGTAGAGCTGTTGCCTTGCAAAAAGAAGGTTCTGGGTTTGATTCCCAGCCCCAGCCGTTCTGCATGGAGCTTGCATGTTCTCCCTGTGCATGCATGGGTTTTCTCCAGGTACTCCGGTTTCCTCCCACAGTCCAAAAACATGACTGTTAGGTTAATTGGTCTCTCCAAATTGTCCCTAGGTGTGTGTGTGTGTGTGTGTGTGTGTGTGCATGGTTGTGTGTCTCTGTGTTGCCCTGCAACAGACTGGCGACCTGTCCAGGGTGACCCCGCCCCTCACCCGGAACGTCAGCTGGAGATCGGCACCAGCAACCCTCCCGACCCCTCCAAGGGACAAGGGTGTCAAGAAAATGGATGGATGGATGGATGGATGGATTAAGTTGCTGCTTAAGGAAGATGGCACCACTGGATGTTATTTAAGAATATCATAGTAAATCAGGTTGACAGTCCTTACATTTCAACATTTAAACAATTTAGAAAATCTTGCATTGTTTTTTCTCTAACTCTAGATTATAAGTGTGTGCATAACATTCAAGGCTTGTTGAGCATGTTGAGCTGTTTTCTTATCCTGAGAATTTGAGGTACTTATGTCTGTTTACTTAGTTCTTTTCAGAGAAACTGCTGATGGGAGTGGGCGCTGTGAAGGCCACTACATGAATGTCGCTTTCTTTTGGCTTAAGTTTCAGTCACAGAGCTGCTGAAACCACTCAAAACTCAAGCGCTTCAAAAAAATGTCTGTCCTTTATTTCTTCCACTTGGTGAGGCATTCAGTGATGTAACAACGACTGAGTCAAGTTACTTCTCTTTAATCATTGTCTCCTCAGGAAAACAACAAAACTGTGGCATTACAACCCACATCTGTCACTGTGTTTTTATAGCCCTGAAGTTATCCAACAAAAAAAATCGGCACCATCATCCACCATGACAGGCAGAAACTCCTGAATTATTTTTGACTGGCGCACTGGCATTCACTGCTCTCTGATTGTCGAGGAAGTTATTTTCCAGAATAAGGGAATGAAGTCAAAAGGCAAAAAAAAAAAGGAATTGAAAAGAAAATTATTTTTTAATCAACTTGCCTCTGACTGAGAAATGCAAATGCCAGCAGAAGATCAAGGTTTGAAGGTCGGGTTTCTTGAACTTCAGGATAGATTATGTTTAATTTTCTCACCTATTTTAATTAACGGCAGAACTAGGGAATATTTTTTAATCCAACGTATAATTTTATAGTAAACATGCTACGATAGACTGCAATCCAGTGTTCAAATTATCAGAGATGAATTTTCTCTTCATTCTCAAATAGCATATTTAATCATTTAAACCTATTCATTTAACATGTGCATAAAAGTGGAGAGTAATAATATATAAAAGATTATTTAATCTATTTTCAGCAGCAGGTTCTTTGTCTGTTCTGATTTCCAAAATACCATGAATAAAATTGTTATATTGGATCGTTCATTTACAAACTGTTAGTTTTTGTGACAAAAATAAACCCAACAAAACCAGCCTGGATCAAAGCCTGCATTTTTGTTTTCAATTTGACTTGCAAAATGCATCATTTTGGGTCAATTTGTTCTGTGCATTTCTGTGAATTATAACAAATATGTCTTTGAAAACTTATTCAAAGTGTTGACAGTTTATCAACACACCGATAAGCAAGCAAAAAGAAACGAAATATTCAGTTTTCAGGTGAAATCATGAAACTCGTCCTTTTTTCTAGTGTCACACAAGCAGTTTGTATTGATACAGACAATTCTCATTTCTTGTGTCTAAACTGGGAAAACGTTTCAGACGTTATGAGTCTGTTCTCAGGGAATGAATGCAGCCAGGAGAGCATTTTATTTTTTCGCAGAAGGTTTTCATAAAGTATCTGTTGGTCATTCCTATTACTAAAACGCTCTAAGTTATCATAAAATATGAGGTTTGACATGTCACCACCTAAAGCTATACACTAGAGGGCGCCGTACACAAACTCGGTGCAGAAAATAGCTTTCACAAGGTGAATTTCTGCACTAGAGTAAAATATCTTTCCCCGTTGGATGTTTAAAGTGGCTGTATATCTTTGAAAGCAGATCTACATGCAGTGTAAATTGACATGTCATGTTTTCCCATTATTTATAATTAAAACCCTGTTGTCTTGAAGACTTTTCATGTTTTATGGGACTGACGATCATAAGGATGTCTACATTTGCTGAATGTCAGAGTCTAATGGAAGAGAGAACATTCTAGAGAACAGTTTTTAGCCTTCCACAAATTTGGCAGACGTTTTCATTTAAATTTTTCTTCCTCAAGCTATTATGAAAATACTTTGGAGAAATGATGGCCTTCTGACAGAACTTATGCAGCTGAGTCAGACTGTTAGGCTGCCTTTCTCACACTTTTCAGGCTCTGACTTTACATTTTTATGGGCGTAAGATGAGGCGTTCATGATAACTGCTCCAAAACACTGACCTTGGCGTCCTTAATGTCCTTCCTAACTAGACCATTTTCCATGAGGAAGACCCATTTACGCCTTCGTCTCTTGACTAATTTCTGAGGATGTGGCTTTAATCTTTGATGATGCCAGTCTGTGTTGGAAGAGGACCTGCTTCACTGTGAATAATACAGTATCTTAAAATGTCTGGGGGAAAAATGTGTTGTGTGTTTCTGAGCAGTGTATGTAAAATACTGGTTTCAACTGTAAATGGATTTATATCAATTTTAATTTTTGGCTTTTGATCGCACTTTTCTGTGTCTGTGCCTCCGGAAAAATCAGTAAGAACAATCATCATTCACATTCCCAAAAAAACAGCAAAACAGAAATGGAGATTATAAAATAAGTTTATTTGTAGAAATAACTACAAAATGTATATTAAACTTTTTTTTTTTAAAGGATACGAGTCAAATTGGATGTTATGGTTTGACGGATTTTCACAATATCAAAAATCAAACAGATAATATTCAATCTGTATCTGGTATTTAGCTCTTCTGCGTTAATTTAGTCACTGGTGCTTCCTGTTTACATTTTATTAGGAGGCACAGATATCCTGAGATTCACAGTTTGTTTTCTGTCGCAATAGACACTTCCAAGTTCATTCCTGTGTGCATTTTGTTTTCCACACATTCTCCCACACAAGAAAGCCTCAAACGGCCTCTTATTTACAAAAGATTTTCGAGCTGAGAAAACTAAAACTAACACTGCATAGATGATTCACTCGCACCGTTTAAAACCTGGAATATGTTTTCATTTCAGAGCTCCAAGGCTGACAGACTCCTTCCCTTCGGAGGGGAACGGGAGCGAGGAGCGCTTTGCCGTGGCGTAGGAAGTGTACGGGGGCGTGGGATAGGTGCTGGGAGATAAGCGGGGCAAAGTGGACGTGGAGGACGGTGGACCCTGGGTGTGTCTCTCAGGAGGACAGTAGGCAGGGGACGTAGAGCGCCCCTTGCTTTGCAGGCTGCTGCTGCTGCTCTGCAGCGGTGAGCTGGAGGTTTTTGGACCACGGGTCAGGGATGACGTGGAAGAGCTGGAGAGAGGTGAGGTTCTCATGCCGTATCCCAGAATGCCCGTGCTCATCAGGAACTCCCTGGAGCCATAGGCCGGTGGTGTTGGTCCACGGGAACCTGGAGGTCGAATGTTGTCCGGTGGTAGACTCCTCCTGCTGGGGATGTCGTAGATCCCAACGTCTGGGCCGTAGAGCACCTGCGATCTGGCACTGATGCGGAGCATCCTCTCCCTCTCCTCCTGCTCCCTCCTCTCCTGGATGGAAGCCATGATTGTTTTTGAAAAGTTGTCGTAGCGTGCGGCGGCAGACATCGGAAGACTCACATCGTGGGGATAGAGATCTCTAAGGTTGTCTTGAAGACCTTGGGAGGTCAAGTCTCGTTTCACCAGACCGGAAGGGGGGATGTCTCGTGTTGCTATGCTCTGGGATTGGAGGTCTCTTGTGATAAGTCCGTGATAGGCAGGGGAAGAGTCTCTCTGAAGGAAACCTGGTAAAGACGGTGAGGGATCCCTTGAGGTGGACTCTCGGGGTTGCGGAGATTGTCTGGCGACTCCCATAAACACAGGACTGTAGGAGTGAGGAGGCGGACGCTGTGCAGCTCCATCGGTACCCAGACCCATAAAATGAGTGTGGTAGCTGACAGGAGGGGCCCCTCTTTGGACCATGAACTGAGGGTCTGAAGGCCTGACGAGGTTATCGTAGGAGGGTTTGCTGTTGCCGCTGCACTGGTTGGCCAACAGACTGGAAGTCGTAATGATCCCAGGGGAGGAATTGGATCCCAGCCCATCGGGGTTCATCGAAAGAAGCTGGGACTTGCTGCCATTGCGGCTGTTGTGTTTTAAGGTGAGAGAGCGAGAGCTGAGCGTCAGAGTGTTGAGCTGCAGAGAGCTGGAGGCCGTCGAGGGCTGGAGGGGAGCTGAGACAGGCACACCGGCCTGATGGCTGCCTCTCGCAAGGCTTTCTCTGGTGTTAGAGCAGAGGTCAGGACCTTTGTTGATACCTTGCTGCTCGGATGTCTTCAGCAGCTGAGAATCGCGACACAAGAGCACACAGCGTTGTCTGTCAGGTACCCATCAAAACGTTATAAATGTTCCCATTTAAAAACAGGGGGAAAAAAAGAAAGTCACCTGCTCTGGGGGAATGGGTGAGGATCCTCTGGAGATGGCCTCCAGAACCGGACGTAACTGTGGCACAGTCGGAATAGAAACAGGAATGATGGATTTGGTGTGATGTCCCAAATCTGGAAAATAGGTTATTTTATGATTAATAGAATGCACATGCAAACATAAACAGAAATCTACAATGGGATTTTTAATAACGACACTTTAAAACGTAAGATTTGGCAATTAGAGGCGCATCTTATTCTTGTTACAATAGGATCAGACCCTCTTCTAAAATTCATTAAAGTCGAGGAATTGCAACCCTTAGCAACCTTGTGAACCTTACTATGTGCTAGGACATGTATGTTTTTTTAAAGGTTTATAACATGTGACACATGTGCTTTGTTCAATTTGCTTAGTGTTTGGATGTGTGATGTTATGTTTTTGTAGCACCCTTAAAAACTGGAAAACAGTATTTTTAAAAAAAAGTAACGTCATAATTTTCTTCTAATTACAAACCTTGCACTATTTTTTACTATGCCAATCAAACACAGTGGGAGAGAAATGTATAAAAGTTCCACATATATAAGATCGTTTGCATAGCAAAGCGCTGCAAGTCAATAAATGTGAAAAAAAATATATATCTGGAGAGCTATGTCTTGTTATCAGAGGTTATGCTTCATGTGTGTTTGTAATTCCAGCGCACCATCCAAGACAGCAACTTGGCTTTTCAGCAGACCGCGATCCGGTTTTGGAGGCAGCGGCGGCGGGTTTTTCGGCTGTTTGATGTCTGACAGCTCGACAGCTCCAGCTGAGGATTGCTGGAGAGAGAAATAAACAAACATAGAGATGTGAGGGATACATCTCATATCTCTTGACAGCTGAGGTCACAGTCCTAAGACGATGCGCTTGAAATACATATTTACTCGCGCATACCTTATTTTGTATCACAAGGCTCTGGATGCCGTTGTCCCTGATTTTCACCGGCATCTGTCTGTCAACCTCTGGTCTCAGGAACGGAGGCTGCACCAGGATGACAGTTTTTTTGCAGGTCCTTGATGTGTAACTGGTTTCCCAAGACAAAAAACCCCCCAGAAAAACTACAGATTTAGCAAGTAAGGTATAAGGCAGCTAACAAAGATGCAGATTGGACGGGGAAAAATATGTTTCTTACTTTGGAGAAATAGGACTGCAAACCAGATACTCCATGTTTCTACAACAGCCTCGTGAAAAAGGATTTATTCCTCCTTGAAACTTGCCAGTTACCTGTGGGAGCGTGCAGAGAGACATTTAGGTGTTGTGCAGTAGTGAACGCAAATTGCAGAAGTATTCACAACCTTTGATATTTTCAAGTGCTGTCATGACAACAACAAACCAAATGTGCTGGGTTATGATTTTATGGAATGGACAAAATCTGGGTAGTGCATTATTGCAAACCAGAAGCGAGAGATTATGTTTGGTTTAATTTTCTTTTAACAAATAATAATCTGAAAAGTGTGATTTAGCGCTCTGAGTCAACTAAGGGTTTGAGACTACCAGCTTATGCATTTAGAAACTGATATTTAGGTGAAGCTCAGTCAGGTGGGACTGAGAGCATCTGTGAATGCTGATATAATGTAGAATTTTCGTATAGACTTTGACTAGGCTACATTTTAACATGTGGATATGCTCAGATGTAAACCATGTTGTTGCCGTTTCGGCTGCATGACACGGTTGCTGGAAGGAGAACCTCTAAAACAATCCTTGCTGCTTCTATAAGTAATGATCTCTTTGTCTGATTCTGTCTGGTTAGATTTGCAGTTATGCCATTCTCATAAGATGGAGGAAACAGTACTGTGAGTCTTCAAAACTTGTTTTATAGCTTAAATCTGCCTTAAACTTCATTCCTAGCCTGAGGACTTTGCAAAAATCTGGATTTCTACTGCGATTAAATCACAAGGGATTCTATGCACTAGTTAGGTGACATTTTTATGGGTGTCAGAGTAAAGTAGGCAGAGGTAGACTTTTATTTTACTTTACATGATGAACAATCACAATTTTGTTCTGAAAACTTCTCACTTGTTCGTTGGTGGTCCGACCTCTGGACACCAGATACAGGTGGAAACCAGTGAGACCCAGGACTGGTATCAGAAACAGGCCTGATATGCTGATCACTACCAAACTGCAACAAAAAATGTTAAAGAAAACTACTTCAAATTGTGATTTTTTTTGTTTTTAGACAAGTGTAAGCATTGATAGACCGAACAAGAGGCTCGTCCCAAGGATACGTGATGAGGCAATGCAGCTTCCATAAATCGTCCGCGTGGTGCAGAACGTATATGAGGCCAAAGGTGAACACAGCGATCATGTGAACGGTGAGGGACAAGAGAAAGAGAAAGAAGTAGCGGTAGTTTCGTCTCCCAATGCAGTTGTTCACCCAGGGACAGTGATGGTCAAAATCCTGAGGAGAGATTCAGAGAATCAGTTATGTTCAAGCCAAAAATATTCATTTGGACCTGGTCGAATATCCGCTCTGATTCCCAAATATAGCTCGGTGTTTCAAATTGTGTTGCCGCGGAAATAACAAAGGATCCGAGTAAAGGATTTACCTGATTAACAAGATTGCCACTCATCCAGCAAAAAAAATCTTCTTTACACAGCTGCAATTACTCTCCCCCCCCCCCACCCCCCTCTGAAGCTCTCTAATTGCTTTCTCTAATCCTAATCTGTAGTTCCATGTTTTTTGTCGCTGTCAGTGTTGAACTGAAGAGTGTGCGCTCACCTCCACACAGTGATCGCAGACGCTGCAGTGGGAGCAGCGAGGAGGCCTGTAGAAGTGGCACGACGCACACCACTTCATCCTCACCTGGACGCCTTTCACGTCCACATTTTTGTACAACGGAGCGCGGAACTCGTCCTCCTTGTCTTCGTCCTCGCCAGCTAAAACAAAAAACACACACACACACACACACACACACACACACACATAATTTTCTAATCTAATATCTCCCAGGGTGGAAAAGTAACAGGAGTTTGATTACTGACCTACAGGGAGAACCCCAGCGTCCATGAAGGTGGCCATGGTGAAGTTGGCAAGCACAAAAAGAAAAAGGACGCCACAGCATGGTGGGACAGCGGGGCAGATGGTCACAGCCAACCACGGGCATCTGAATACACACACGCACGCACCCACCCACACACACACACACACACACACACACACACACACACACACACACACACACACACACACACACA
>CAEGAF010110435.1:0-15319 GCA_903067075.1 Micropoecilia bifurca
TAAGTAAAAAATAGACACTTTATAGTACAAAACCACAGGGTGAAAATAGCAATATAAATGATTTTATATTATATATTATTTTTCCATGATGACAGGTGAGGCTCTGCCTCACCTGCCTCCCCTGACCGCACGTCACTGATATATATATACCTTTACATGTAGGCAGATCAGAAAAAAATGCCCATATTGGTTCATACAAGCTAGGCTATCTCTACTTTGCAGAAGTTTCCGGTCAAAGTTGTATATATTTACAGATTTACAGATCCAATCTACACAGGTAGAGGCAATAAGGAAGTAAAAGGACTTTGCTCCAAAAACGTCTGTTATCATGTGCAGGTCTTATGATGCTGCAGAAGTGTCTCTATCAGGCGGTCGCAGGGAACAGGCACTACATGACATCTGCAAGGTAAACCATTCATTAAAAATATCTTCTGGAGAAACATGATAGATGGCATGATGGTCTTCCTTGAGATTAAGATTATTAATGTGGCAGTATGTTTTCATAAAATGACACGAAAACAGACTTAAAATGCAAACTAAAGGGAGAGGCTATGGAAGCAAATTATCTGCAGACATTCCAACTAGTGCAGAAATGTGGTGTTTTGCTGATAAATCATTTATTTTTTTGGTTTGACAAGTGCTTGCATACAATTGGAGAGACCTGACCTGCTTTGAGTCGACTATGGAGTGGGAAAAGGATCTAAGGCGCAGCCAGTCTTTGAAGAGTCTCCCCTCCCAGTCTGACAAGGCGATCTGGGCAGATGCAGGACTGCAGGACAAAACGATATCTGTGTCCCAGTTAGTGGCCAGGTATAAAATAAATAACAACTCTTTTCTGTCTCTGTGATAACTGAACATTTAATGATGTGATTAAAAAAGGTTTTTAAATTTGATAACGGTGTAGGTATCAAACTACAGTGAAAAGAAGCACTTCAAGTCAACCTGCGCCAGAGAACAATGTTGAAGGAAATACAAAGAAACCACTAACGGAGGTAAATTAGACATTATGCACCAGGAAAAATAATGGCTTCAGTCATGTCCTAACTGCTGATTTTTTATTTTTTTTGTAAATATCTTTTTCAGATGACTTCATCTCCCCTGTACAGTAAGGAGACTCATCTGGAGTCCCTGATGAAGAGAAATGAAGAGCGAGAGAGAGCTCGGTCCACAGCCACCCTGACCCGCAGTAAATCAGTGGGTAGCCTCCAAAACTCCCCCAGCAGCTCCATAGAGGCCTTGAAGGCTCTTTTTGAGTCAAAGGCGACAGCAAAGCTGAAACCAAAGAGCAGTTTTAAAACTGGAAACGTAGCATTAGGTCACACTGTGTACGAGCCAGTGGTGAATGGAGAGGCTGAGGATGTGCAGAGCGCTGCAGGGGAGCAGAAAAAACCTGCTGAAAAGAAAACTAAAAAGGAGCCAAAAGATGATTTTCTGACTCAAAAGGTAATTACGTAACCCAACTATTTTTTTTTTGTTATTCTTGTTTCTAACTACCATTAGAAATTTAGCTAAATTAGGTTCATTCCTTTTGTTTAGGTTTGTGTATGGAGCTATGTGTGTTACATTTAAGAAACATACATCTTTCATTTGCAAAGCTGTCCTTTCTTCACTTTGTTTTCTTTGCATCCACAGATATATTTAGGAAGTTACAGAAGAGCAGATGCAATTTTTAAAAAAACTGTCAGGATATATAACATATTCACCAAATGATGGTTCCAGTCCCAGAAAAAACACCTTCTACGAAAGGATTGAGCATAACTGTACCTTTGGAATGGATTTTGAGTTGTATTTTGCATTGTTGTCTGGCCGTCAATACCTTTGCATGCAGAATTTGCAAGAATAAAGCAATAACAAACTTAAGCCATAAGTGATCCAATCAAGCTCTTCTGATACTGATAATAGCTTTACTTGAGTGTCTGACCAAAGGATTTTGATATCAAAGAACTGCAACATATAGAAGAGAAACATGTCCTGCAAATTCTTTTGAATCCAACTGAAAAGAAAGTAATAAGTAGAGTAGCACATATTTTATCTAACATCAGCATCATAAAAGAAGCATCAAAATAAAGGCTGCTTGTTGAAGCATTTGTAGACTGAAAATATTTGAATTTCCCCGCTTCGATGTAATTAACATATATTAGTAAAAAAAAACACATTTCTCTGTTCAGAACTGAACAAGGGATTATTGACTAATCTCTAGATGAACCACTTAATGTTCCTGAATCCTTTCCTTAACCAATCAAAATAAAGTTAATTGTGGCCCAAGTATTCATTAAGTTATTTTATTTGGAAATAAAAACAAAAACAGCTTGCAGACATTGCTACATAGACGCTAATGCATAGATGCATTGAAGTTTTTCAGAAAGTGCTCTACTTTCTGCCGTGGCTGGAACTATTTCTTTAGACTTTAAAAAAATAATAACACATCCAGTTTATCAGCAGTGCTTTGGTTTTGACACCTCCACAGTTGCACCAGACAGACTGTAAGGCCACTTATTAGCAGAGATGCTTTTTTATTCTCTCTCCAGGTGGTGAATCAGACCCAGACAGAGAGGAACAAAACAATAGCGGGCATTGATTTTGAAAAGCTTGCAGCATCTGAAGCTGGTGAGTTTCACATAGCATCTTTTTTGTTAGGATTTATCAAAGTTTTCTCCATTAAAACTCCAGCTCAGTAAATCCAGAAATCAGTAAAATGTTCCAAGTGTTTTACCCATAATGGTGCAGCTGAGGTCAAACTTGTACCTCTTCGCTAATCAGGTGTAAGATAAAGAACAAAAGACAGGTTGACAACCAAAAAGCAAAACTCAGCAACAGCCTACATACGACTGCAATTAAACCCTGGACAAGCGGATACATAATTTACGCACTCAGGTCAAAATCCAACTGATAAGAAAGAAATTGGTTTTCATATTGTTTGCTCATGCATTGTGGGCGTGCTCCATCTCCATTTAAATCAAAATGCACAGGCAACGAAATAATCCACTTACATCTAAATCAAAAAGATGTCTTTGAAGCTGAATGCATGAAGATGTGAGATATCCACACGGTGACTACACAAAAGCTGTGATTGACTACACCTTGTGTGGAAAACACGGGGTCACTCCAGAGTGGGACAGAAATAGCTGCCAAGCAGCAAGTCCTGAATAAGTATAGGAGGGTGAAACGGTCAGCTGTCTCCAGGACAGATGAGCCAGAACGAAGAAGCAACACGGCCAGGCTGACACTTTCTTTGATAACGCAAAGTAAAAATATATATAAGACATTTTATTCAGATTACAAGAAAAACTCAGAAGATAGGACCTAAGGAATCAGACCTTCTGTGAGTATGAAGCATTATTATTATTGAATAGATCTCCATGCACTTCTAAGTCTTTTAATTATAACTTATTTGGAGATGATCTGCCTTTGGTTTTGTTTGTTAGGCCACTGAGCTCTGACTTGTATATTTGACTCCTGAAGGCAAATGGTTGGTCTGGGTTTTGAAAAAGCAGAGTAGAGAGGACTGAAGACAGATGCACGCTACACTGCTCCATTTTTTATTTTCCGAAAGATTTCAAGATCATGTATCATTTCCTCGCAACATGACACTTATGAGCTAATTTATGCTGGCTTGCTGCCTAAGCCCTCAATATAACCTACATGATTCAACAGGATAAAATGTGGAAAAAGTACCACAAAAAGCAGCTCTCAAACTCAAGGTAGCATAGTGATCATCTACAAGACATATCCAATTTTAAATGGGATCTTTTGAAACATTTTTACCAGCAGACTCTCGGAGAGACAACTTTTTCTCACATTTGCTTAAAGGTTTGGGGGTTTGGGAGTATTATTTATTTTTCCAGTAACATAGAGCCATTTATATCACAATCGAATAACTATGTTGTCTTCAGTTGTTATGAAAGTGCTGTATGTATCAAAAACTAAAAAAAAAAACTTTGATTTAGCATCTGATGGCTTGGAATTGGCCTCTGTGCCTTTAACAACTTCCTAGCCCTACAGTGACAATCCCCCCTTCAGCAAATAATCACAACAATCCTTTGTTGTCCATTAAACCAATTCCAACCATTCTTAGGAGAGAGGCACTGAGAAGCAGTTCGTCTGACAAGCTCAGCAGACGCACAGTAGCACCAGGTATTTGCTAATTGCTGTTGCTGCTAGTCTGGAGGAACTGAGTTGGGGAGGAGGGTGTGTGATCTGTGGGGCGAAACTAGAGCCGAGCTCCATTGTGTCGAGTCGCTCCATTTAGGTATTTGAGCTTTCCAAGCAGCATTTACTTTTGAATATTTTTGTTCCTCAAAAATACTATGCAAATAGGCAATTTTTCTGCTAATTATTTGGCGTTACACTCCACAAAAAAGTCTGCAAACAGGTGTATTTGTGAATAAGGAACTGCAAATTGGCAGGGATTCATTATAGCGTGATGTGCATAGTTTAGGCTAAAACTATTTGTACCACTTGGCAATTTTGATTTAAAATAATTTTTCTCTAGAAATTTATTTCTGATAAGACATGAGAAGGTTTGTCTCCAAAGATAATTAAATAATGTAAAGCAGTTCCACAAAAGCATATTTTTTTATCAGATTTTTTTAAATGAACATGTTAAAGTAGTTATAAATGTCTCAATTTCCAATATAAAACAATTATTAGCATCACAGCTTCTTATAATTTGTGTCTTTTACATGTTTCTAGTGGTTATCTTGAAATTTATCTTTGGTAATCAGCTGCAAGTCTTTGAGGTTGGAAATCTTGGACGGCCTCATTGCTTTCACCCTGACAAAGTGAATTTTCTACAAGCCTGCACTCCTTGTTTAGCTTTTGCTGTGGGGATTCACTCGTGCTCTAACTGTCAGCATGTGTATCAGTGGAGTCAAGTATCTTTCCTGCTCCACCACAAGTATACATTTATAACTCAGCCACATGACAGCTGGTAAATATCAGCTCAGGAAAAAACTCTGAGCAAGACCCTAAATTAGTACCTGATAACAAACACAGTGGTGACGTGAACATTAACACAGGAGAATTAAGCATTATGTTAGCGGATGACTCACTGTTTCAAACCCTCTTTACTCAATTGCATCGCTCACCAGGCCTCCCCCCCCCACATGCAAAATACAATGTGTGTTAAAGTTTCAAGCTTACACGTCAAATGTCTCCGCAGATGAAAAGAGGAGGTCAGCTACTGACTTCAGAGACAGCTCTGTCAACCAAAGCAAAGAGATACTGTCTGTCTCGGTCAAAGCTATGTCTGCTCTCTATATGTCAAAAGTGGCAAATAAGGAATCAGCAAACAGGCCTTCTAAAGTGGAAAAGGTCAGTCTGTTAATTATGTTTGTTTTTTTCATCCAGGTCAGACTAAACTAGTTTTAGCCATAGACCTGAATCAACATCAACCTCTGTGTTTAATATCATCCATTCACTTTGCATATTTTCCCTAAAAACATTATTTATGTCACACAAACATTTAAACATAATGTCTGAAAGCTTTGGAAAGTATATCAAATTTGAAGACACACAAAACTCTACATTCCATTCCATATTAATCTAAACTGTCATTATAAAAGACATAAAAAATGACAAAATAAAACAAATAGTAATAATTTGCCTACCCTGGTGAAGATGTGTAAAATTCCTTAGTCAAGAAATTGTCACAACTGTGTCAAGTCTTGCTGTGAAGATATACCAAGAATAATAATTGGAAGCACTTTTACCACCATCTGACTGTCAGGACATTATTTTTAAGTGTTATGAGTGAGTTTGTTCTGTAGGAATGAATCCTAACTATTTCTATAAAAGAAATATCATATTATATTTCGCAGTTGATGCTATAAATTTTAAGTTACTGAGTGTCTGGCAAGTAACCATGACCGGGGCACAATAGTCACAAAGTAACGTCTGGCAGAGAAATCATTTTGTTTTTCACATAAGTGTTGTTACCTTTCAGGATCATGCTCAACCACGAGATTCTGGGAAGTGGACCAAGCTAACTAAGGTAAAGCAGGCCATCGCCAGATGTTTTGTTGTTGTGTGATGATTTGATTGGTGGAATTGATTCATTTACATTTCACAGTAACAATCCAATTCTCTAGTGTTATTTTTCCCCACTGACTGCCAACTGACTGCTTGACCTGAGTGATGAAAATTGCACAGATGCTTTTGAATGAATACAAATTATGTAGAAAGTCTGTCACTCCGCATATATTCTCTGACTATGCGTAATATTAAGATAACTGAGATGAAATTAATTTAGAAAAACATGCAAGTACAAGGGTTTCAGTGAATTTAGCCAGGGCCAAATTGTGATGGCAAGACTGGGCGGTCAAAGGTCATTAATGCACATGGGAGAGAAGGCTGTCCGTCACCCAATCGATCAAGCACTAATGCTTATTGACAGGTCTCTAAATACACAGTGAATCATAGTGTTTGGAGTGAGGGGCTGCAGGACAGTCAGCTTGCCTATTCTGATCCATGTCCAGCATTGAAGAACCAACAAGAACAGGATCGTGGAGTAATGAAAGATGACGGCATGGGCTAATCAATAATGCCACTAATCTGGATGGCATAACATTATTGCTGATCAGCACGTATTTCATTCCTTCTGCGGCTTCTTTTGTTGTTGTTGCAATGCAAGTTTTTTTCCCCATGTTGGAGTTTTCCCAATCCGTTGACACACAGCTTGTTGAATGGTATGCATTCATGCCTGAATCTGGTGATAACACGCAGCTCCCTTTTATGTCACGTGTTTGCCTTGACCCTAACCCTTCGTCTGGAGCATGGCTTTCATTTAATCGTCATCTCTATCAAAAAAGATGACTTTTGTAAGTCCCGTACTTTATTCCTCTAAGATGGATGAAGACTCTGAACAAAGGAAAGATGACCATCCATCCCAGCCCCCAGAAGAGCCTGAAAAGGGACCTGAAGACATCGCTGAGGGACATTCCGATCAGCTGATGTCTTCCCAACTCTCGAGGGAAAAGATATTCCAGCAACGACAGAAAAACGAGCTGAGACGGCTCCTGAAGCATACCTGCCCAGAGATAAAGATGCTGGACGATGTTGTGAATGAGGAGTTTGCTGAAGTGTTGAGCTCTAAATCAGAGTCTAGTGGGGAAACCGGATATGAGGGAGAGGTTCTTTCAAGATGCTTGATATTTGAAAACCGTGGCAGCAGCTACAGCACCCCAAAGATCTATGTAGAAGAGGGAGCAGTGGAAAGACAGGATTATCGGAAAATATCAACTGTTTTGGAAGGGCTAAAAGATGAACCCTACACTAAGAATTGTGAAGAGATGATAACAAGTGAAAAATCTCCTGACTTAACATCAAATTATAATAAAGAAGTAGAGGAACAGATGGCAAAAACAGATGTTAAGGCTACCAGAAAGGTATTTGAGAATAAACATTCAAGCACTGTAAAGCCAGATGAGATTCAGGGGAAAGTTCCTATGGTTTTGAACCAATCACCTGAAATATCTTCTGCTGGCAGCACACAAGGCGATAACAAAAGTGGGGACAAGAATTTAGAAGAACAAAAGCTATGTGTTGGTGCTGTTGGTGAAAGTACAGAAAGTGACTTTTCTTGCAGTGAAGCAGCATTTCCCTGTAATGATCTCCCACCTGAGGGGAGTTTCATAAGTTTTACTGAATCAGAAAGAAGAAGAGAAATAATAAAAACAAACGCAGCACTTGTCCAAAATAACCCCTTTATTTCCTCTAACATAGAAAGAGAGAATTTTTTAAGCCATGCATCAAACACTCAAAATCAAAGCACTGCAACAAGTGAAGACTATCCGATTGCCAACGTAAAGGACAGAGCACACCTGTTTGAATCGATACCATTTGATAAAATTAAACGTCAGAATCAGGATGAAATGGAGACGCTGGTGGAAAATATCAAAGAGACGTTAAATTTCCTCCACCTTGTGAAAGCTATTCACTCAGATGGGGCAATTATTGAGGTTAACGAGACAATGATAGCTAAAAAGTCACAGTTCACAATATCGGACAGGGGACCTGAGATAAAATACGATAAGGTGGCTGAAGGTGGTGCTCAAAATTTTATAGTCCAGCTGCTACCGCGGGTAAACCTAAAACCTCAGATAATTTACCTTAAGGAAGATAGACAAGGGTTTATGGAGGCCACAGTGGTGGATGCACTGGCTCACCAGCACAGATTCAGTGTAAACAAAGACACTGAGTTAAAAACTGCAAATGTAGTTCAGTTAGTTGAGGATATCCTCAATCAGGACAACTCCCTGAGAAAAGGGGTGATCATTCAAGAAGACGCCAGAAACGGTGCAGAGGTCATTGTTTATTCCCTCTACAAGTACTTTGACGAAGAAGACGTGAAGAGCTACAGCCCTCCAAACAGTGCAGGTCATGATGAACCTGAGGCAGAAACAGTCTCAGTTCCAAAGAGCAGTCAAGACCAAGCCATGTCAGGGTCAGTTAGGGCCAATGTAAAATTGTTCAAAAGTTGCATCGAAAAGGGTGACTTGGAGTATTTAAGATCACTTCATGATGACGAACAAACCATTCACAGCACTGAACATAGTCAAAGTGAAGCAGCTGTCAGGCTGGATGATGAATCTCATCGTCACCACATAAGTAATCCATCTGAAGAGTGTATGCAAGTGGATGTAAAAAGACTAAAAGGCATGTTCTCTGAAGGAACAGGTCCTAGTCACAGTAAATGTGTCAAATCTTCAGCAGTGTCATCTGGAAACAGTCAATCTCCTATAGAATGCAATACAGGGGCATTTTTGTTTCCACGGTCCAACAATAGTTGTAATGCTTGCTTCAGTCAAGGGCTTAAAGACGTTCTGGCAAATTCTGAACATCAGAATCAAAACAGGGTTCAACAAGTTGAAATGGCAGAAGACAACAGAGAGAAACTGTTTGAAATACTCATTGTATCATTGTCAAGAGCAGAAGCAGAATCAGCTCAAGAAATCTCAAGCACAAACATGGAGTCATGCTTAGAAAAAAGTAATAAATCTGCATTAGTTGAAGGAATTTTCTCAGCATCTGAATCAGACTGGCTACCCAAAAACACAGAAACAGTCAGTGAAGAGGCCAGTTCTATGAAAGAGCATGCCTCTGAGACTTGCAACAAAATTAATGAAGGATTTAGAGAATTAACTAAAAATGAAAATGTTAAAAAAAAATTTGTTCCTGAACAAATTTCAGAAGCAACACCTGAACAACAAGAAGAAGTGTGTTGTCAGGGCACAATACAAGCAGCGTTGGATTCCTTGGAGAAGTCTAATATCAATGTGGCAAGAGGAGACATTAGGGCAGCTATGATATACAGACAGTCCAACAAATCGTATCAGAAAAACTCACAAAGTAATGTTCAAAAGCACAGTACTACAGACTTTTGCTTTTCAGCTGAGCCTAAATCAAATCAAGGACAACAAAAGCCAGAAACACTCAACCAAGAAGTAACAGTGGCAAATGTGGAGCCTCCACACCCAAAAGAAGCAAATACTGAGCCTCTACACCTAACTGAAGACCCACTACTCCTACACATGACTCCATCCAATACAGAGCCTTCTCACCCCTCTGAATCACCATTAAACCTAAAAGTGACATTGTCAGATGCAGAACCTCCACACCCAACTAAAGAACCACTAAACGTAGATGTGACTGTAGTAAATGCAGAGCCTCCACACCCAGTTAACGAACCACTGATGCAAAAAGTAATTGTGTCAAATGCAGAGCCTCCATGCCCAACTAAAGAACTACTAAACCTAGAAGTGACTTCATCAGAGGCAGAGCTTCCACACCCAACCAAAGAAACACTAAACCTAGAAAAGATTGTAGTGAGTGCAGAGCACTCACACCCACCTGAAGAACCACTAAACCAAGAAAAGACTGTGTCAAATGTGGAGCTTTCACACCCAACCAAAGAAAAACTAGACCTAGAAGATACTGTAGTGAATGCAGAGCATCCACACCCACCTGAAGAACCACTAAACCAAGAAATGACTGTGGCAAATGGGGAGCCTCCATACCGAGCTACAGAACCACCCAAACAAGAAGTAACAGTGGTTAATGTGGAACCACCACACCCAACTGAAGAACTAATGAACACACAAGTGACTGTGTCAAATGTGGAGCCTCTACATCCAACTGAAGATCCAGTAAAGGTGCAAGTGAATGTGGCAAAGGCAGAGTCTCCATGCCTAACTAAAGAATTACTAAACCAAGAAGTACATGTGGGAAATGCAGATCCCCCACATCCAATCAACATGCATGACAGGCCAACTCAAGGGGTTGTGTCAACAAAAAGCAAAAGAGTCACTGGCCCCAAGCCACCAATTCCACCTAAACCAGAACATTTGAAAGAGAAACAAGAAGTAAGTCAGCCATCTGCTACTAGGCATCCAGAGGAACACAAAATTAGTGCTATGGGAACTGAAGAAATGTTTTGTCAGGTTTCCCACCCATCAGCAACAACATTGTTTTTAGATCAAGAAGACACTACCAATAAGTCATTGGATCATCATGAAAACTACAATGTAGACAAATCTACAAAGGCGTTGCAACAAATAAAAGGAAAATCTGACATGCAATGTTTTACTATGCTCTTAGAGAGTAATGAAACAGATATAAGAAAAATAAATGGACAACAAAAGATAGAAAACATTGAAAAGAAAGAGATGTCTGAAACCACAACCGCACATGACATAATATCTGAAACGGATGAAACCCATATAAACTTCCATGAGGCTCGGCAAAAATTCAGTGGCAAAGTTGTGTCATCAAAAAAGACGGCCCCTGTAAAGCCAAAACGAGTGAAACATCTTCAATCCGGTGAAAAAACCCAAAAACACTCAACAGGAGAATGCACTGCAGATGGCACTGTCCACACTGGAGCTGATCCATCATCCAACATTTGTAAAATAACTGCTGACAGTGCAGATAGGCATTACAAGGACACGAAGCAAGACATCAAAGTCGAGATGAGGGAGAAGAAAGCGAGAGCGGAAACGGATGATGAATGCAGA
Source organism: Micropoecilia bifurca (assembly GCA_903067075.1). Taxonomy (NCBI): domain Eukaryota; kingdom Metazoa; phylum Chordata; class Actinopteri; order Cyprinodontiformes; family Poeciliidae; genus Micropoecilia; species Micropoecilia bifurca. The sequence goes on from CAEGAF010110435.1 coordinate 11,013, forward strand.
CAGCGACTGTCCATACACATGGATGAGATTGTGAGGGGAAACGTAACTGCGGCAATGGAAATCTTTGAACACTTGAGAAAGCAAGAGGAACTGCAAGGCATTCTGAGTCGCGTAGAAGAAATCGAAAGCGACACGAGTGAGGTCGATGTAGCGTCTCTAAGGAGAGTGTTTGAGAGCGTCCCTGACTGGATCGTCAACACGGACAGAACAGGGCAAAAGAAGGTCAAAGCAGAAATTAAAGATAAAGTGATGCGGTCATCAGCAGACAAAAAACACTGCAAGTCCTCAATGGAGCACGTTTATGGAGATCTTGAGCGTGCTAGTGAGGAAATAATAAATCTTAAAGAGCAAACTTTAGCTAGACTTAAGGATATAGAGGACACAATTAAGAAAGCACTTCTTTCTGTTTCTACACTAAAGTTTGACTCAGATATTGCAAATTTATCAAATCTGCTCAAAGAATCCCTGGGGGTTGTGCAAGAATCACCACATTCTAGTAATATAAGCAAAACGGATCTAAGCACAACCAAGCCACTACAATCAGAAAAAAGTTATTTTCCACAAAGAAGCAGCTCTACAGGCACTGCAGCAGCTCCTGGCACAGATCAGTTTTCTACAAAGCAACGGCAAAGCCCTCCGTCTTCACCCGCATTCATTTCTATTCAGTCAGCAGCAAGAAAAACAGATGAAACAGAGGTTGTGCCACCAGAAACTTTAATCTGTATGAAGTGTCAGTTGAACCCGAGGCCAGAAGGAAAATTCAGAACCACAGACAGTGACGTGCAATAGCCCCGCTCCAGGTAAAAAAGTAAAACCCAAGAAAGGAGGACGACAGCAGACTTCTAACAGCCAACAAAATCGAGAGCTTAGTATGCTCCAGGTCCAAACTGACAGCGAAGGGAACAGCATCAGAGGGACGGCAGTGGAAAACTATGAGAGGACAGATAACTCTGGTAACAGGTCTTAGACATCCAAAACCTCTGCTTTTGTTGCTACGCAGCCAGAAAGCAAAACAAGTCAGGCTCTAATCCAGAGGTTCAGCAGCCAGCAAATCAGGTTAATGATTTGGTGTATCTGGATAGATAAGTGTGTCTTTCATGTTCTGACAATATATTAATTTATCTACTAAGTACTTATTTGAGTGCTAAATAGATTGAGTTTATTGCTGAAGGCATTTCTTAGGTTTTTGACAGTTGCTGCTTCAAAATTATGTCAATTTCCCTTTGTTCCACTTTGCATTTGAATTTTAGTGCTTTTTACATTTCTATCAGCAACTTTCTAATAAATTCTTTTTGTGAAAATCCCTCTCGATCTTGAAGCAAATCTAGTCTCGTTTTTCTTAGCAGTTTCAACCAGCTTCTCGAGAGATGTGCTCGGCCTGTCAGAAGCCAGTTTATCAAATGGAAAAAGTCACAGCAGACAAATATATTTTTCACAAAACGTGCTTCTGCTGCAAACAGTGCAAGAAAAAACTAAGGTGGGATATCAAAATATGTTTCAACAGTATCTCTTTCGGTTTTAATCAGGTCTTCTTCCTCTTTTGATTCCATGTTTTACCAACATTAACTGCACTTAGACCAAATGTTGTATCCTTGGCAATTTATGTTTAATGGAATTTTAGCCGACATGTTTCTTCTAACTTGAAATATTATTAAGACTGTGGTGTGGCTAAAATCTCAACTCTGACAGAGAATTTCTGAAGGAAGCTAATGACTAGGGTGATGGCAAGGAGATACATCATCTGTCAAAAAGCTGGTCAGCATGTATTATAAGCATTTGATTGGTGTAATGATACTAACAGTTTTCCACTCATCATTGAGTACAGAAATGATTCTTTGGAATCCTACATTGTTTATTAAATATTTATGAGAAAAAAAAATTCTCAATCGACACTTTTGTGACAGAAGGATAAAACCTAAATCTGTCTGGGGTATGATATTTTTTTCTTCTGAATTGTATGCAGATTTAGCAATACAATGATAAGTGGGAGACTGATGAAAATAGTATCCAAAAGCAACAGATACTACATACCATGGCAACTAATGTTGCAAGCTCTAGCATTGTATAGAAAAAAGGCAAAACAACACAAATATCCCTAAATCCTGTGCTGTTGTTCACATTTAGGCTACAGCGAGCAAATTACAGTGCAATAGAAAAGAGTCATGTAGATTGCAAACAACACAAGAAGCTTCACAAGAATGTTTTTTTAAAGCAATCTTCATCTTATATTATACTTCAATGTTTCACATGCGGAAACTCTGCCCACCTTAAAGTTTTATTTTCCAGTTAAAGTTTTAAACCACTAAGTAGCGCGGGCAATTAGATTTGCTACTAACCTGTACTTCTTTTTAGCATGCAAACTTACACACCTTTGAATGGCGAATTCTACTGCATATTTCACTACCAACAACTGTTCAAACGAAAGGGGAATTACGATGAGGGCTTTGGACACACTCAGCACAAGAACAGATGGCTCTTCAAGAATTCATCCAGCACAGTGGATGATGAATCTGAGGCATGAGTCTGCAATATGAACGTGAGTAACAACAAAAGGCAAAAAAATTGTCCTAATTGCTTGTGTTAATGAATTCAGTTATTTTTGTTGTTAATCACTGTAATCATCTTTGTAACTGTGCTCTCTTTGTTTTCTCAGCTGATGGGCGACGATGACAGCACAGAAAATCCTAATGAAGATGTTGAGGCAGCTTGTAGAGCGGCGTGCAAAAGAATTGCACAGGCATATAAACTGCATGATAATTAATGTTTGACAACATATCATAAAATCTACTAATTAATTTTTAAATGTCTTGCATTGTGTTGAGACGCATGTAATTGTAATCTGTTTTTCATTTTATATTCAGCCTCATTGTGCTTTTCTCAGTTTAAAATTACAGCAACAGATTACAGTAAGGAAGAGCATAACAGAGAAACTAATTACTGCTCGTAATTACCAGATAATCAACAACATAAAAATATCAGGCGTACAACGTACAAACGTACGTACAAAGATTTCTAAAGTGACATTGTACTTTTTGCATATTTAATTTCATTCTGCAAATTTCTGAAGAATGCTCATAAATAAGTTAAATGTGTTTTGTAAAGTGATGATTTTGTACCACTGTAAATCATTATCAACTTTGTGCAGACAGAAAAAAAATAACCAGATAAAATCTAATTTTAATTTCCTTGTGTTCCAGTTCAAAGAGACTTTTGTGAACTGTCGAATGTTTAAGTGCATTAAGCTGCATTGTGCAGTTCTATCACAGTTTAAAACTGGGTCTGTTACTTTGCTCCCAGTGCCTTCAGGTTTATTGTTCTCTCTATCTTGAGACGTGGCTCAGCTGATATTTTACAACTTTTTACAAGCTTTCACTTGGTCCAGCCAAGCAGTCTACTGTAGTTTACTGTGTAGTAGAAGTCTGTGAATTCACAGAGGTGCAATCTTAAAAAAAACAAACATATCCTGACTTACCAGATGTTGAAAACAGTTACATAATATTCAGTATGGGTACAAAGAAAGCTTGTGTTGAGACATAACACGATATTATTAATATTGTGCCTAAGTGTTAGCCATCACACTGAAATATCTCCCACAAAGGGTTACTCATTAACCATCAGTACAAGACTTTCCCTTCAAGGAAATTCAAGCTAATGCTAAAATACTCTTATTTTGAAGTAAGACAGGAAGTTGTTCTTCTCATTGAGCTGATCAACAGCACATGATTACAAAAGCATTACTAAAAAAAGAAAGAAAAAAAAACATTCCACCACATGTTCATGCAATGTGTTTGGCAGCATTTTGTGAATTCAGAGGTAACATGCTGTTCTGGCTGGATCAATGTTTCTCAACCTTTTTTGGTTAAACACCGGATGGAAGTTCAGAGTCTAGACCAGTGTTTCCAATGTGTTGATGTTTCTCAACCGTTTTTGGCCCAGCGCCCCCCCCACCCCTTATCCAGGTCCCTCACCACCCAATAATTTGCAGGTTACTTTGCACTGACTATTATTTTATCATTATTTTATCAAAGCATCACTATTGTAGATGCTTTGATTTTTATGCTTGTTTCTGTATTTATCATCAAAAATAATACATATAAAAATAATACAGGTGTCTATGAAAAATGCAATGAACATTGAAGTTAAAATTGGTAGGCCTAACAGCAGCCAATCAAAGTGGTGAAAATATTCTTATTCTTTTCCATTTTCTAGTTGTTAAATATTCCACAAAATGACCAGATAAAAGATGAACAACATGCCAGTTTAAACTTTGAACTATTTTCAAAACGACTGAGCTCTGTAACATTAAA
>CAEGAF010110439.1:0-24811 GCA_903067075.1 Micropoecilia bifurca
AACCTTAACTCTGTTCTACAGTGTTATAAACAAAGCCAGAGGCTGAAATCATCTCCTGGTTTTTAGTCAGACCGAGTATCACAGAGGAGGAAATCACTTTCTTTCCTTTCTCTCTCTCTCTCTCTGTGTTCGATGAACAGAGCGAATCGTTCCAGCAGCTCATGCTGAGCCTCACCAGGCATTGCCATCTCTACCAACTAATCCTCCAAATCCTGACACCTTAAATGAAATCCATTTTTCAGTAGAGGTTTCCTTTTAATACTAACAAGCACAAGAAAGCGCAACTGAAGTTCTGTCTCTGAAAAGTCAGAGTGAGAAGTAGAATCTGTTCGCAGAAACCCCAACAGGCAGGATTTGGGAAAAGGGCTTAAAAGAGACACAAAGCACACACGCACACACACACACACACACACATTTTAGTTTTAATGTAATGTTTCAGGTTGATAAGATACTTGACCTATAAAGTCATCTAAAAACTGCTGAAAGCTCTGCATAGTTGGGATGCAACGATCCACTCATTTCAATCCCAATACAAATACCTGAGGTTTAGCATCTGATAAACAATCATCCTAAAATGTTTCTATTTTTTCCAAATAACTCAGACATAAATGAACTGAATTACAAATGTTTTTGATAACTAACACAGCACAATTATTTTACAAACAACAAACACAAATTTGTCCAGTCAGTGCAATTGGGAGTAGAACAACCAACGTAAAATAAATTAAGAAGGAACTGAAACTGACAAAAACAATAGGCTGATTACCTTGGTCAAACACGCAACAACAAACTGTAACAAACCTTCTTTCAAATGGTTCAGAAAGCAGAATTGGGAATTCTAAACAATGTAAAATAAAAATAAAGCATGTTGTTGATCAGAGCACAAAAGATAGAATTAGACTGAGTAGATCTGCCCTTATAGTTTGGGCACATTGTCACCAATACCCCATCTAAATTATTTTTCATCATCAGGGCTGACACAGACATTAATATTGGATCGGTGCATCTCTACTGCACAGCAGCAGTCAGACAGGGAATCCTGTTCTGTACTTCAACTGTTACTGTAAAGCAGCTGACTGGCTCTCCACCATGCATTAACCACCTGAAATTAACTATAATCTAATTCCAGTTTACTGTTTAGGCAACAATAATAAGATAAATAGACACCACAGCAGGGCTACACGTATCTATGTGCAGCCCTGCTATAGACACGTGCAGTTGGTGCAGCTCTATCAACTGCACAGTGGCGCAGTTGGTAGAGCTGTTGCCTTGCAGCAAGAAGGTCCTGGGTTTGATTCCCGGCCCTGGTCTTTCTGCATGGAGTTTGCATGTTCTCCCGGTGCATGTGTGGGTTCTTTCTGGTCCTCCAAAAAAACATGACTGTAAAGGTTAATTGGTCTCTCCACATTGTCCCTAGGTGTGAATGTGTCAGCATGGTTGTTTGTCCCGTCTGTCTCTGTGTTGCCCTGCAACAGACTGGTGACCTGTCCAGGGTGACCCCGCGTCTCGCCCAAAACATTCGCTGGACATGGGCAGCAGCAACCCTCCTGACCCCACTAAGGGACAAGGGTTTAAAAAAAAAAGGTTGGATGGGTAGATGGATGGACACCATAGCAGTAACTATTAGTGTATAAGCAAACGCCTCCACATGACCTTTACTTCAGTTTGAAATGTGGAGAGCTTCGCATCAACATCATGATGATAAACATGAGGATAAATCAGAGCGAGAGAGACAGTCCATGTTCTCAAGGCTCCCTGGATCCAGCAGTAACAAATAGGGCCTGGAATAAAAAATAAAACGAATAAACCTGATGAGTGGTTTTTTTGGAGGACTCAGAGGTCTAATCTACTCCTGTCTGACATTACCTTGGAGCTACATTCAGGTGTGCAGATAGGGTTTTAATTTAAACAGAGCTCAATGCTCATCAATCATCTCCCTGCAATCTCACTGACTGCTGGGTCGCCCTTCACTTGACCCATCTGGCCTCCGCTGCGCCGGCTAAATTCATCACCGACAGGCACAGAGCTCCGATATTAAACCAACTGTCTGCTGGTCACCCTGGTTCTGGATGGAAACAGGCCCGTAAACAGGTTCTGGTCAGGGACGAGTCACTGTCCCAGGAACTGCTGTAAACACCCGTTACATCATTACAAATACAGCTTTAATGGAATCACAAAAAGTCTACAGTCCATGTTGTTATAGCGACAACAACAATCAGTTTCTTCAAAACGAAGTATAGAACTGGATGAAAATAACCCGGAAAGAAAATTTGACTGAAGGATTGCTTTATTTGCTATTGCTTCTTCTTCAAGATAACCCAATATTAAACTGTCAAGTTAAAAATCCTTATGAAAAATTTAAATGCTTGATGGAGTAATGTTGGGTGTATTTTTACATTATTTGACATTAAATAAAAGACATTTATAAATAACAAAAAACTGTAACGTATCATCTGGGGCGCAGACTTTTTTTTTCATTACTTTGTTTTAGGGTACAATTTCTTTTACTGCAGTTGACGGACATTTGGTGAGACTCATCTTATTCACTGATCTTATTTACAACCACAAGATTCTGAGTGAGGAGAATCTTGTAGTTGTTTAACAATAATTAGACAACCACAACCGTGATGCGCCATTGTTTTTGGTGCAAATGCGACGAGAATATGAACATACGTTGGAGTATATAACGTTTTATGCTAGGAGTGCACCAATTTATCTGCCAACTGATTTATCTGTGTCGATTTCCTTAATTTTGGGAGATCGGTTATCGCACGATTTTTACGTGAAGCGTTTTTTTTAACATCAAGTAGTCCTGAAATCACCAGGTGCCAGGTCATGGTGACTGAAGCCCATCCAGGTCATGTTTTAAACACACAGACAGGGTGGGAGGAGTTGACCTACCACACACCCAAGAGGAGGGCCTGCTCTTCAGCACTCAGGTCAGGCAGCTGGTACAGATCGGGCTCAGCTAAAGTGATCCGATCCAGCAGCGTGTCGTCATCGAGATGGTAATCCTGTCAACAACAACAAAAACCTCCAGTCACACACTTTTAACATTTTTAAACACTAAAGCACAGTGGGCCACTGATGGCCTGCTCTAGTTCCACTACCACCAGGCTGAACAAGTTATCTGGGGTAAATCATGTGTTGGCAGCAGTTTTGTCCTCCCATGGATGAAGGTTTTTCTTCCTGTTGATTCTTTAACAGATTCTTCCTAAAAGCAGTCTAAAAGCTAGACTGCTTCCTTTAGAGACCTCCTGGATGAGTCATCAGCGTGCTCTAATATCGAGTTTGTGGCGATAATGGCTCTCCAAGTCCAGTCCAGCCCACTAATACTTCTTATCCTTTCATTCATTTCCTTAGACTGAGGCGCAATGTGTTACGTTTGAGGCCTACTTCATATTAAAAGACAGATTTAAGTGGCTCGATTCTGCATCAGTGGTAAATGAAATTAAGCCAAATCAAAATATTGTTACTCATTGTTAATTCATATCTAAGCAAAGGATGTACATATATTTTCACATCAGGTCAGGTTGTTTTGGTTTAATGATCGTTTAATACACAAGTTTTCCCCCAGTGTATTACAAGCCTGGCGGGCCACCAGGCTTTACTTTAGCTTTGTGTTCAGGCTAAGCAATGTTTATTTATTGAAGTTTGTATTTTAACAATTGACTTTTCTTTAGGACTATATAGTTGGAGTTTAGGCATTAATCTTCCAGTCTTTCAATAACACATAATAATCAAGTGATATTTTCAAATTTCCCGTCAACTATAAACATTTTTTGACTCAAAACCCCAGCGAACTGCTACATGACTTCCCTAGTGCCTCAAGCACTGGCCTTAGTAAGTTTTCTAGGGGAAACCCTGATACATATATTAAATAAACCTTTGAAAACTATTCTATGCATTTGCTCAGGTTGTACTGGTCCAATAGTAACACGGGTTTGAATATCAAAAACATCTAAGTGAGGAAAAAAAAAGCAAAAATAGATAAAAAGATGAAGGGGAAACATTTTTTACAGCGCTGCAGTTTGATGCATCACAGGCCAGAAAGGGATTGTTGTTTCTTTTATTTTAGATCCCTTTTGTTAAACTGCTCCTAGCGCTGACGTCGCCCCTGCCCTCAGAAAATTATCTACAAGGTGACAATGTGGCATCAGCTCAGATAACAAAGTCCTGTCAGATCAAGAGGCAAAACCCCTCCCTGGTTGCTAGGGTTTTGGCTCAGTGATGAACACATGACCCGCTTCTCTTCTCTCCTCCCATCATTATAAAATGAGTCGCTGAGCTCTGGCTAATGACAGTCTTGATTGAGTCCATTTACTGTCCCTCCCCCCTTAATGAAAGCGTGATAAATTTAAGCACTGACACAAAAAAAGAAGAACTGGAGCAAAGCAGTGAGTGTGAGACCTCTTGGGACACAGCCCAGCAACCATTAAATACATTCAGAAAATATTTAAAAGACTGATATTAAACCATCAACCACTAATTCTTAAACAATAACTTGACAGGAGATTTGAAGAACTATTAGTTGAATTAATGTCTTAGTCCTAAAAGGCCGGATCCTTTATTGGGCTGGCAGAGAATTTGAAGAAGCACAACTTTAGCATTCATAGCAATCACTATAAATGCTTATAGTGATTGATAAATGTTTAAGTACATTTGTTTATAAATGTTAACATCGTTAACTGTTGATTCCTATATGTTGAGTTTTGTTCCCAATATCCTGGCTGGTGTGAAGGCCATGTGACTGATAATGTGAAGTGGTATTCTGGTGCCTTTGATGAAAGGTAAGTCGCTAACTGCTGAGTTTTATTAAGCTGATGTCGTGATTGAGTTTACTTTATGTTCATCTGAACTCTTTCAGCAGTTCAGATGAACATTGTCAACTGATGTTAGGAGCTTCATACAGAAATAATTTCATTTCAAGCTGACTTGATGAGTTCCAACCCTGATTCCCAAACCAAATGGTCATGAGTGATGGTGAATCAATTGCTAGATTATTCTGCACAGAATAATCTAGCTGCACAGAGGCTGCAAACAGTTGAAGCTTTTCAATAAAAACTGAAGTCTAAAATAGGTAAAGCAGTTGTAAAGCCAAACTAAGAAACTCAACCAGACAAAAGCTATTGTTGAGCTATGAAGATAGAGACGGTTCCTACTTTGGGTAGGCTGGCCTGTGGCGTTGGAGTGGGACTGGTCTCGCTGACCCTCTGATCAGCCTCCTCCTCCCCCTCCTGCCTTTTCACCTCAAGCAGGAGCTGAGCCAAAAACTTTTCCTGGAAGCGGGTCCGTTTCCCGAGAGCACCTGGATTAAACAGCACCAGATCAGGAAAAAGAGTTCAACCTCAACATGACCAAATATTCTTAAGAATCCAACATTTTTAAAGAATAGATTTCTCTGACACGGCACTCATATTTTCAAGCCAACCAGTATTCCACACACCTGTCATGTTGATGTGGAGCCCGGAAAGCTCCTTGGCCGTGTTGATGTGCTCCTTGGCGCTCCCGTACTCGTAGTAGGTCAGACTGATGTAGGCACACTCCAGGTGGAACTGAATAGCCAGGCTCCTTTGGTCAGACAACGCCGACTGGCATTTCAGCACTGGAGAAGAAACAAAATTATGTTTCTAAGAATGCTTCTATCAATAATACTGTGAATCAATGGGCTGTACAAAAACCATACTGAACAATAGCAAAACCTAGATTCTCTAAGGTGTTTTTCTTGTTCATGTAGCACAATGGACATTTCTGTCATACTTGTGAGGATCAATTGTTGTCTTGGTGTTTCTTACAAACAAGCCATGTGAGCAGAGCAGAGCTGCAGCGCAGAGAAGGAAAGCTACAATTGCAACAACCTACTTAAAAGCTGTTTTTACTTCATTTTCTTTCCTTCTAAACTCATCAAAAATTCAATCCTTTCAACTGAGACAAAGAAACTCTCCCCAGGAGAAACTAACACGAGAAACAAAGCAGAGCAATGGGAAAATTGATCAAAAATCTGATATTTGGGAATGAATCAAGACAACGTACTGCCTCCCAGGCATTGCTACTTTTAGTTGCATGCTAACATTAGCATTTGAGCCAAGATGACCACTATAGCTCATTTTAACTCATACCTTACTGTTTCCATACTAAAATTATGCTACTGTAGATTAACATGCTAGTAATAGATCCCATGCTAACATTAGCATTTATCTAAACTGATGCTGAACTGGTGCAAGTCAGTGCACGAATTGATACCATTTTAGCTAATTTTTGTATTTTTTCATTTATTTCAAACACATTTTTAAAAACCAAGCAAACAAGCAATAAGTAGGACAGAGAAAACATGTGCATACATAACCAAAAGCAAAAATAATTTGTTTGCAACTATTTTCCTGTTTGGAAAGGAGTAGGAAGAAGTGAGCACTTATTAATCATACCTCCCCCCCACCCCCCATCTCAATTTAATGAAATAATTCTGGACATTAACATGACATGCAACAAAGACAGACATAAATTATCTACTGCTTAAAGCTGTATAGACTTTGATGCTCAAACTTAAGGCCCACAAGTCAACCTGAGAACTCCTGATTCTGGTCTAATAGACTGGACCCTTTTACATTTCTTTGGAAATTTTTTTTCACTATTCACCATTCAGAAACCGAAGCCAGGGCTGGAGCAGCCAGAGCCAGCAAAGTCACAGGAAGAGATTTACATGCAAAACGTCAGAGTCACCTTTAGAACTGCCGCTTTCACATTGAAGGGAATGACTCACTGCAGGGTGTGTGTATGTGTGTGTGTGTGTGTGTGTGTGTGTGTGTCTGTGTGCCATCAGTAGAGAGGAAGAAAAAGATGGAGTGGATCCATTTTACTAAGCAAGGAAAACACACTTGATTTCAGCTAAGTAAAGGGTAAACCATGTCCAGTAACAGTGTGATGTACTTCAGGATGCCACTCACTGGTTGTTCAACTCTGTTCAACTCTTTCTAAACATCTTAACAGCCTGTGCATTTTATTCATACAAACACACTTTTCAACTTTATCAATTTTTTCTACTCCCAACATCATATAGCAAACTGATGTAAAAAAAAAAGAGAAAGAAAAACACTCAAAAGTTTGCAACCAGACAAGAAATAAACAAGATCTTGACCGCTGAAGAGAAACTGATTCCACTAATGATGGTTAAACTAAAGCATCAGCAGCACATTCAAACATCAGTTAATTAAAACTGTTCAACTGCTAATAGACATTGTGATTAAAAAGAGCTGAGGAAATGAATTCAGCAGCACCTTACCCCACAGAGCACCAAACCAATCTAAAGTGAGTCAGACATGATGACAGCTCCGGCACACAGCTTCCCACCGCATCCTCCACACCTCTCGGCTCACAGGATTTTTATCTCCAGCACATCTTGCTCCTTCTTTACTACTGCTAACTGTAGTAGTATGCTGTTGTATCATATTAAACAGCAGCAAACCTTTGTCTGGTTTTAATCCAACTAGCATCACAACAACTGTGGGAAAGCCAACTAAATGTTTTAAATGTGGTCTAACAACAGCCTTGATGAGACACTGAAGGAAACAGTAAGTACAGGAATTATAATCTAGATTGTATGATGGCTCCCTGAATACTTCAGTCCTGTTTCAAAGAAATAAATAGGTGTGGATAAAAGAAAAAAAATAATTGCAATAAATGCAGTGCAATTAATTTTCCTACAATTCAATATCAATTCCTTGTGTATTAAATCCCTTTTGGCCAGTGGATTCATACACTTCCAGTAGCCATGCATACTGTCTGGGGACGTTTTGAGTTGTCATAGTTGAGTCAATGTATCGCTTCCTACATTTCCCACACTTTGTGGCCAGTAGGATGAAGAAGGGCTATGGATAACAGCAAGTATGATGAGCTAGTTTAGCAGCTAGCGGCATTTCTCTGGCACCAGGCATCCATTGGAGACTTGCCACGGCGACGCAGAGTGGCCATCGCCACCCATGTAGAGTTGGGTCAGGAAGGCTGGGTCACTTGAAACTGAACTGGGAGTGGAGGAACAAAGCCCTGCTGCAGGGGAAAGCAATGCTGCCTATGAATGCCTCTTTGCTTTGGGTCACATTCCAGCAGTAAAGATGAGCCGTTGGACGAATTCAAGTTCGTCACAATTCAGCTTCTTCCTCCCAACAAGGTTTCCCCCAGAAAACTTGCTAAGCCCAGTGGTTGTGTGCTAGAGCTGATGGGCTGCTGGACCCAACCATCCAGCAGCCCATCATGTTCTTGAGTTAAAAAAAAGTTTAAAGTTGACAGGAAATGTGAAAATATCACTCGATAGTTATGTGTAATTGAATGATTGGAAGATTAATACGTGAACACTGACTATAAAATCTTAAAAATCGCAAACATTTTAAAAAGATAAATAAGTAAGCAATGCCTAGCCTGGTGGGGGCAAGAGTAAAGCCTGGTGGCCCGCCAGGCTTATAGTGCACTGGGGGAAACCCCATCCTAATATAACTTGTGCAGCCAGTGATGGGGTAGCATTAACCCGCAAAGTAGTGGAGTTGGTGGAAGAGAACACAGATGAAGCAACTATTGCTGAAGTGAAGCACAGACAGAAGAAAATGTATCTGGACTGATTCCTTCATGCAGACTGCCACAGGTCAGAGAGCAGCTATGAAATCATAATAGAAAGGATTTGTCCTTCCAAAGAAACTTTTCCCCTGGCCCCTAAAGCATCTCTATAATTCCAGCCATAACTCCTAATAGGGGTGTCTGACTCACAGACACTGTGTTCAGTGTCTATTATTCATTCCCTCATTGATATTTCACAACACAACACTTTGGCAATGCTTCCAGACAGGAATAGTTCCTCTTGTGAGTAAAACTATGAGCTTATGTGTTGTGCACATTTAACAGGCATTTGGGTATGTTGAATACAGCAAAAACAACAGATATTTGGTCCGTGCAAACAGCGATGAAATCCAGCAGTCACTCTCCTTTATTGCTGTACGTTTTCTTTAGTTCCAGATATCAATCAGTCGTATCCCACATGGTATCTTAACTGATACCTTAACAAAATCCCACCTCATTTTGTTGTACCTTTTTGTGACAGAACTTGTTCCAATTCTTTGCAGTAATTTGTGTCATCGTGTCACTATGCATTCTGACTTTTTATCTACACAGTCAAATTCCCTGCTGACGGGAAATAAAGCTTTTAATACAAATTCTTGGACATCTGGATTATGAGTCTCCAAAATCCTTTAGCACAGTGGATCACCGGAACTCTGAGACTCCATCTAATAATGCCCAGAACTGCCTATTTGAATAGTTCAAACACAAAATGTACCTTAATATGCACAGCTAACCCTAACCCAGTGGACACCAAAGTTGGACTGTGTTAAGAGCAGAGTTTCTACAGACCTCTATCCATGCTGCAGTGGGCCAAGCTGAGGAGCTGTGGAGAGCGAGCCTCCAGGATCTGCTGGTGCAGGTTGATGTAACGAAGAGTCCACCAGGGCAGAAGCTGCAACCCAGAAACAGATCAGGTCAGCCATCTTCAAGCTTCTATTAGATGGACTCTTTTTGTTTAAGTCAATAAAGCTGGGATAAGTCCTAAAGACCGATGCATTCAACTACCACCACTGGTAACCTGGTTTTATATCAACCCTTTTAATGCTCCAACAATGCAGCCTCATGTTCAAATGTCCTGGATTACTTTTGAAAACTGTGTGGAATAAATGCCAGCACTGCAGAAGGGATAAAAGGCTGCGAGGCCAGAAGACGAGGCAGCGTTTGGAACTGACACGCATTCGGCTCAGAGTTCACCTGGACATGCTGATCTTCAGGCCCTATCAGCACAAATAAAACACCAGCAGACACAAAGACGCACGCTGGAGGAAAAGTGCTGAACACACAGTAAAAACAGCAAACTGCTTTGCTTTTTCCATCTGACTACAACAGAAAGAAGCGGCGATGTCTCTCAGCCAGTCAACGCTTTCTCCTTCTGCCCTCCTGCTCTTGTTCAGCACTAGAGGAGAGGAACCGAACCGTGTCAAATCTTATTTGCGAGTCAGTTTGCGGGTGCCTGCTGCATCTTCCAGTGTAGGCGCAGCATATCCTCTGTAGCACGGCTGCACGAACCTTTAATAGTCTGTCTTGCTGAATCAGTGTCCCGCAGCTCGTATTCACACATGCAGGCCAGTCAAGCGTGCTTAAGGGGGCAATTAGCTGCGTCCGAACACAGGCTGTGTGTTTCGGCAGAGAGCAGGAGGGGAGATGAACAGCTAAAGATGAGGAGAAGAAAAACTAGGCCAGCTCACCCACCCCACTATCTGGCAGAGAACAAGGCTGGTAGTTAACGCTCTTATAGGCCGTTAGCATTAAGGGAGTCTATTATGACTAAATCACTAAACAGTAAACAGGCTTTCTGGGTGTTCAGATCCAGCTCAAGATCCCAAAACACACAACAGCTTTGAAACTGCAGGCTTTCGTCCAGTGTATTATTAGCCTGGCGGGCCACCAGGTTTTACTTGCCCCCCCACCCCCCACCAGGCTAAGTATGGTTGTTTATTTTAAATAGTGTTCTTTATCCCTGCGTTTCCCATTGGCCTCGTGCTATTATTTACAAATTACGATGCCCGATGGTGCACCTGGAAATTTTTGAAACGTTTAACATTTTTTTAAACAAAACAAATGGTGGGCCGCTGGTGGACAGATCTGGTTCCCCCACCACCAGGCTTAGCAGGTCTTCTGGTGGAAACTCTGACCTGCTTGATTACCTATGATTTTGTAACTTGCAGGAAAACATAGAAAGCTCCCGCAAGAAACATTGGCAATATATATGGGATTCATTTGTCCTGTCATGATAAAATTTAAGACCTGTGATTAATGTATTTAAGATCAACTTACATTTTTTTCATGCACTGAAGACATTTGTAGGCCTTAATTTGAAATAGATTAATTTTAAGACTTTGTAAGGATGCGCGGATGCTCCGGTTATGAGGCGAGAGAAAATCTGATGTACCTGAAGGCGTTCCATTTTGGCAGAGCACTTGGTGAGAATGACCCTGGCCAGCAGCAGCAGGAACGGGTTGACCACTAGGCTGTACACTGACTCGCCGTCGAGGAGCAGGCTGGAGAGGGTCGCCTCCGTCAACAGCTGGGGACTCTAGAAAAAAAATATTCAAAAAGATGAGAGAAAAAGTGTTATGATTTATCACCCTAACGCAAAACTGTCACTAACGATGAGAAATCATCAAGAAACTGCTGCCACCAGATATCTAATGCACCATTTTTTTTCTTCATTGTCTGACATTAAATCGGACTACATTTTTGCTAAATTCCAGAATAATTACATCGTTTTTAGAAAATGTCTTTAGTCAAAAAAAAATGCAAGATGGTGAATATTTTCAAACAGTTGCTGACATTGGAGTCATCACTGAATGTATGCTGATTTGGGCTGGAACAATTAATCAAATTAATCATGATAAGTTGATTATTAAAATAATCGCCAACTAATTGAATAATCTACTAATTGTTAGCTGTAGTGTACAGACTCAAAAAAGCCAATTTGCTGAAAGAACACCACACCCAAGAGCAGTAAGCAAAACTGTACAGAAAATATAAAGATTTTTCATATAATATAAAAAAAACTTTTGTCTGTACATATTTTCTACCAAAAACTCCTTAAATGCCATTGTTTTAGAAAAAGATTATGCAAAAAAAAAGGCTTAAGTGAAAAATCTGTAGAATGTACCAAGTTTGCCATTTGATTAATGGTCAGAACGATTAATTGAGAACTAAAACAATTGCCCTAATGCAGATATGACAGAGTTGGGTTTACTTTGAAGATACTGCTAGGCTAAAAGTTATTATGTTGATCTATGAAAGCATTAATGGTCTACATGACAGAGCCTGCCTGCCTGCCAGACGGTTATCCAGACCTCAGTCTGGATAAGTCTTGAGAAGAAAAACCTTTGGAGCACTATCTGCAACACCTGCAAGGGAGAGAAATCTTCTGTGAGCTGAAGTGGCCGCTGTGTGAAAGCAACAATGATGTCGAAAAGACATTGAGAAAAATGATTTTTATTACCCAAACATAAAGTTCATAGCAACACTCCAAAAATAATCCTACCCTGGGCAGATTGAGGTTTAGAGTAATCTATCAACTGGACGAAATGTTTGATTTGAGTGGAAGTATTAAGATGTTGGAGTGGCAGTTTGAAACTAATTGGGAATCTGTGGAAGGATTTGGACTTTAAACTCGCAAAAGAAAAAATATTTCCTGTTAGAAGCAATTGTCTTGGTTACGTACACATAACTACTGAATATAAACAGGAGAGATGCCCTCCTATGGTGGTGCTCCGTCTCACCTGTGCCGTCATGCATGTCTTGGTGGTTGCTTGGAAACAGCCGGTGTGATGGTACATAAATCACGGATGCTAAACGTATGAGTGTGATAGCTGCTACGGCATGCCTGGATGTCTCTCTGAGGAAGCAGTACCTTGAAAGCTTCTGTAATTAGGACCCAGGAGAGGCTTCCTTACTGGGAACCTGTCCTGTGTCTCCACACTGCCGTCGTCCTACATCTGTCTCTGAAAACTCTGGATTAAATATCCACGGAAAAAAAATAGGACTTAGCAAATGTAGCAGATAATAAAGCTGAGGAGGTGGAATAAACAGATCTGACGCGTTCATAACACTGGTGTTGCACACATGGTCAGATCAAGGCCACGTCCAGACCGTATGGTCAGTGACACCATGAAATCACACCTCCATTTAACTTATTTCATTGTCGTGTTTAGGAAGCAATCGACCCTCACCAGCAGCTGTTGAATATTGATTTTGGAGGCCAAGTCTGCTGCAGCATCCATCATCCTGCTGATTGGTCTGACAGAGCAGGTGGTGTGTTTAGGCTGTCCATTAAGATTGGGCGATTGGACAAATTCATCGACCATCAACAATAGGTCCTTCACCAGTTGGTTTTGTAAGAGCGATTTTTTTTTGGCCTATGAGGGACTGTCTTAATGATGGCAACAATATTGAGTCAAAAGACCCAGCCCATGTAAAAATATGTTAAATTACCAGCAGCTCAGAAGACAAGGTCTACAACTACGGACCCTGAAATTAACTCAATTAAAAACTTTTAATCAAGTTCCATCACTAGCTAACAGTAGACAGTAAATACAAGTGTTATCTGAAGGCCTTTGTATTTCTAAGACTCACTGCTGGGTGGAAACACAAGAACAACAAACAGATTCTGCAGGAAGGATGAGAGTCAGAACAGAACAGAACGGCGTCGTACCTGAGAGGACAGCAGAGCCGAAGGTAGCTGGTCCCACATGTGGAGAGGGACTGGAGGTCCAGTCCAGTTGCTCTGAGCGAACAGGTGGAGACAGGAGACGGCCATGGCCAAGACAATAAGCTCCCTGCAACAGAACAGCCGGAGTTACTCACCACCGCTTTAATAAAAGGCTTTTCTCACTTAATACATGGCTTTTATAAGTCACAGTGAGCAGAAGCTTCAGGAGGTTCTGAAACCATCAACCGGTTCCACTGTAGCTCCTATACAGAATGAAGAAATGAGGAGTCTGGACAGAGACAGAGAGACAAAATGGACACAGGAACCAGGAGAAGCCAGGAGAAGCTATGACCTGATTCAGAAAATAATTCTGCAACATATCACAACCACACTCTTCAGTGGCTTTTATTCAGATCAACCTACCAAAACGTTGAGAAAAAAAACAATGAATCAATAGAAGTCTAAAAACAATAAAAAGTAGTTTTACTTGATTTTAAAATATTTTTTTAATAAATGAAAACCAGAAAGCTGTGGCATGCCTTTTATTCAGTTGTACTTCCACCTGCCTCCAGTCGCAGCCACCTTGTCTCATTGTTAGAGCTTACAATTGAAAAGAGAACATGTCTAACCATCAGTCACTGGTGAAAATCTAACATGAGTTTGACTGAACAGCAGCATTCGTGCTGGGCTACCTGTTGTTCAGCTGACCGTCACCATGGGCAGCCAGATACAGCAGCAGGCATCTCTCCAGGTAGGCCTCCATGTCCTCCCCCTCTCTGCAGCTGCCGTCTCCATTCAGCACGTCGGCCACCTGAGGGCTGAGCAGCACAGCCCTGAAGTCCCCGTCCAGAAGGGCCCGCAGCAAGGGCCCCGCTTCTGCAACAAGACCAACAAAGCAGCTGAAAAAAAGACAGACGACGTAGCCAAATCTCAGACTCTTCATTTCATATCTGTGGAAGGGCTGTCACAATAAGCAACTAATCAATTAAACACACGATCAATTAAAACAAAGTCATTAATTTGCATGAAGCACAATTTTGTTTACAGAGACTTCATAATGCATTTTGCCGTTTCTGTTGTTCCATTACCATCATATTACTCGATAATGGACTGCAAACAACAATATTATCATTTATCGCAATAATTTATATGCCAATTTAGCGTCCAGCAAAATGTGTTACAATAATAGGCCTCGTTTACAGTCACTTCATATACCTGTAAAAAGTTTGGAAATCAAGACACTTGTCTTTACTTTTTGTTGAAGTATTTATGAATTATGGAGATGAATAGTCATAAATGCTCAAATCACATGTAAGCAAAATAATGCACAAAGTCTGCAGTGTGTGAACTGAGAAAGGCTGACATGAAGGTGATCAGGCCACCTTCAAGATTCAGTTCTATGAATACAGGAAAAGCTTTCTTCACGAATATAAACAATATTCCACCAAAAGCTTATAAATATCATTAGATGATTAGATTTAAATACATCATCTCTTAATTACACAGACCTGCATAATGTTTGTCTTTTACTATAATAACATGTTTCAATATATAAATTTACAAAAAAAAAGTATTTATCTCATGTTCTATCATTTTAGGTTCTAAGAGTGATGCTGCCAGCAGCATGTGGGGTTTCCCCTCATGATGTCGTGACACAGATGGCCAGCACCATAGATGGAAAAAGAAAGGAGGACAACAAAGAGTAACGCTGTTGCTCCAGTGAAACGCTCCTCGTCTTTCATTAGGTTTTTATTTGCGGAGGGAGTCGGCTTAACTCATTAGCACTGATTGCATTCTGTTCCCCGGTGGAGACAACAAACAAGAAAGGAAGAGGAGGAGGAGAATGTGGAGATGGTGTTCTGAGCTGTAGAATAAAACCTGGTCACATTAACAAACAGTGCCACACACCTACACGAAAACATCCATTAAATTCAAGACAAGACAGCTCAGCATGCCAAGAATACTAAAGCTAGCAACATTTTGTTTACGGCTGAAGGAAGTCCAGGGCTGGTCTGACCCAACAGATCCACCTTCCTGCCGTCTTCCACGAAGCACGGTGGACTTTTAACTGACAACACGCTACACAACGTTGCTTCATGTATGCACTACTATATCCAAATTAATCTACAAGCGCTTAGAGATGGCAGACAGAAGACTGGACTTCTGTCTGCCATCTTCTGAACTTCAGGTAGGGAAACATTGACGTGGGAATCTGGGCTGATATCCGATTAATATTGATGGGATTGGCAAGATTCACAGAACGGCTGTGTGCTTTGTAACATACTCTTCATACATCGATATCAGAATATTCCATTGTTATAGCCACTAAGCTTATTTAAATATACTGAAGTATGTATTAAAAACACACTTAAATAATATAATTGTTTATAAATGTAGCTTTGATAGATGTTTGAATATGGTTTCCAGTAACAAAAAGCGTGTTATGATCTATTAAATGCACCGATACGTCATTGTGCTGCTAAACACATAACGCTAAGTGGAGAGATGTACCGCTCCAAGATGGCTGCCCTAAATCTCGTCAGCGACAATAGGCGAGAGCGGCGCATGAGCCGTTTATCCTCATATTATGTCTATGTATACAACCGTCACATGACCAAACAGAGACCCCCTCTACTCCGCCTCCAGAAACAAACTGCAGCAAGATGGGAATAAATATCAGTTGTTAATTTCCACACACTTTTACTTTTTGGGGCAATACATGATCAACCCCTACAGCAAAGGGTCTTTATTTATCACCATGGTGGTTTCTCCTTGCCTTTTTCCATTTACCTCCTCTTCCCTTAGAAAGCAGGCCAGACAACTATATGTTCTCAATATCTCCTCTGATGACATAACCACAAAATGCCTATTTAGAAAACATAACCACGTCTAAAAAAAAACGGTCTGATTCCAGATACCAGGTTGGGGTTCCCTTTACATGATCAAAAGATCATGATCAATGAAATCCTGATCCGTATTGTAGACCGACTTGCCTTCTGTCACCAAGTCAAAGTTAGCCTCTGTTTCTGTCATGAAGTCAGATTCCCTGCCTGCCTGCAGATCCTCCATTAGTCAATCAGACGACCTCTTCACAGTACCCTTGGCTTTAATAAGGTGCTGCTGGCATTGTAAAGGAGCTGCGGAGATTCTCATCTCACGGCTGATCTAATGAAACCCAGGGGCCGCCATGAGAGCAGGATGAGGGGGTGGGGGGGGGAGGTAGAGGACAAGCAGGAGAATGAGCCGGCCCTGGCTTTATGAGAGGGGAAATGAATGGCTGTGGTACGGTCACACGTTTAATGAAATCTCCGCTCCTCTTCAGGCATGCCGATGAAATGGCAGCAATTATGGAAAACAAAGGAGAGGCCCTCAAATTAGTTCATAACTCAGAAAAGGTTAGTGAAATAAGCTGCCCTTAATTAGGCTCGCTGTGGATGGAATCTGCAGAAGTGCACAAAGCCAGGCAACAATGTAGACCCACGATGGCTCACAAGGGCACAGCGGGGAAACCTGCTGGTTGTCTGTTGTGGGGAATTTGGGAAGGGGGGCCGGGGGGTCAGATCATTTCCAGAGATTTCTGCTGCCTTAATATTTCTCTGCAGCTGACTTGAAAAGGCCTCTCCTTTTCACACATCACTGAAATTAAAACTCACTTTGCAATAAGGAGCTTCAGAGAAATTACACTGGGCCGTCTAAAGCAGGTCCAAACAGTCCCGCTCTGTATAATCTGTTCAGGTTTCTCCTGCTGAGCAATTACCATAATGTTAGTAAACAACTGGAGTATAATGGTAATCTGATAAATAAGAGGTCAACAGAAGTAATTACAGGCAGTGCTGTGAGTAATTCTGGTTTCAAATGCAGCTTCTGTATTCTGCACTAGAGATAAAGAAATTACAATACGCAATTTTCAATGTGCTAGCTGGAATGATGATTTATGCCTTTAATTAAACAAGAACATTATTTCCTCTGTGAAACAAGAAATTTAAGACTAATAAGAACAAACTCTAAAACTGCAAACAACAGAGCTGGTGTTTTAACTTTTGACTCTTGGTAAAACTGACCCATTTTTTCCACACCATTTTGAAATGAGTAACAGACAATAGAGTAAATAAACCAACAGTCATGTTTTTGGAATGCAGGAGGAAGCCGGAGTATCTGGGGAGAATCCACACATGAACAGCCGAGAACATGCAAAATGACCTCAGGCCAGGCCGGGATTTGTACCTAGGACCTTCTATCTGCCCACTGCGCCATCATGCAGTCCTTTCATAAAGACTTTCAGCAACTTTCCTCTAAACCCATCCCGGGTTGGGTGGACACCCCATCCCTCTCCTTTTAATTACACCTTATGCCATAATGGTGCAGCTATAAAGACGGCTGTAAAAGCCCACTAACCGGTGTTACTGGTTCCTTCCCCAGCCCCACAGTGCCTCCACATGTCCTTGACAAGTCACTGACCCAACCACTGTCCCAAGTACGGTCACTGATGTAAAATTCAATATAAAACAGAAAACGCAACTTCTGGATCATCAGTTGATAGTCACGAGCCTAATTTTTCTCACTTTTATAGCAACAGCTGTAAATTTCCTAAACGGTTCAACCAATTCAAAAGTGCTAGAAAACTAAAGGTAATTTTCACATCTTATAGTCCAGTACAAATGGTTAAATTGGGACCAAAGTTTCAACACTTGTTATCATTTTAGAGGCTGTGGTTCTCCTTCACACTGCACAAACCCCTTTGAGTAACTTTCCCCCCTCCTGGCCTGTGGTAGTGCTGCACCAAGAACCACAGCAGGAATTGACACTAAAACTTTTGAAGAGGACACCAAACTCCCTTTCTCACCAAATGGAAACAAAAATGGAGTGGAATCAGATTTTAGCGGTTGTAGGATTTCTCTTTTGTTTCTGACAGAGAACAGTGAGTCATTTCTCCCCCTAAGGCTCAATAAGACTCTTGCGTCTGTTTTGGTTGTATTTACCCAGAATGCCGCTTT
This sequence comes from Micropoecilia bifurca, assembly GCA_903067075.1. Lineage (NCBI taxonomy): Eukaryota > Metazoa > Chordata > Actinopteri > Cyprinodontiformes > Poeciliidae > Micropoecilia > Micropoecilia bifurca. Next base: position 18,268 of record CAEGAF010110439.1, read on the forward strand.
TCCACTCAAAGCGCTTTACACTAGAGTCGCATTCACACACACATTTATACATTGATAGGCACATACATTCATAGACATGCAAGCGGGAGAAAGCTGGAATCAAACCTACCACCTTCTGATCACATGATTACTACTCTATCCAAGTAGAAGCTGAGGAGAGTTGGCAAGGCCTCCAGGACACTCAACAACTTCTAAAGGGTTATCACAGAGAGTATTATAGCAGGTTCTCTCACTCCCTGGTATGACTGACTAGTCACCTCTGACCCATGCCATCCCATCCTATCAACATTCTGTAATCAGAAGGAGAAACAGAAATCTCTATGCAAGGAGACTCAAGATGTTTCTATCTACAAGTCATTAGGACAGGACTCTACACCAACGTCTTGCCCTGGTGTGCCAAAACAATCATTAAGTGCACCCCAGTTTTTAATCACATTGAGTTAAAGTCACAGTATTACAGATTCACTTAAAAAATACTGTACATAAAAAGCAATATTGCCTATTAAATGGACTTATGATAAACATCTAACATGCTTCAACATGCTGAATATTAAACTTAAAATCTTCTCAAGATAAAAGAAAGAAAAAAACATCTTATAACACTCAAGCAATTTTTCTTGTGAAGAAATTTGCTTGAACTTAGTAAAAACAGTATTTTTGCAATATTGTAGATATATACAATATTATATCTGTTTGACTCCACCTGCTGCTGAAAACCAGCAGGGACGGTGTGTGACTTGTAACATGTTTTAAAGATGCACTGACCTTTTCCAATGTTTCAGTTCAAATGTGGGTCTGGAAACATTCAAAATGAAGAGCTCGAGTTCAAAAACCTACCCCAGCTTTCATTTCCAAATTCGGCTGGTTAGTGGATTAAATTTACAAGTGAAGTCACACAAATTCAGAAATGAGTTATTTTTAAACAAGCAAGCCAAAAATAATAAATATAAGTTAAATTAAAATGAACAGATTCCCTGGTTTACTGGGATTACAAATAGAACTGGGATTCCCTTGGCTCAGCATGAATGCGAGAAGAAATATAATTTTTTTCCACTGTTGAGGCGCCACTGGGTGACCAATACGGAGGGTGACTGATTACAGACAACACCTTTAACACGACAGCGATAAGAAGGTAATATTCATGAATACAAATGGGAATACAAATAGCTAAACATGCCTTTGAAGTTCGGCGCAGAGGGATGAAAGGACTGTTATCGAGGCACAGCTCGGTACGAGACACTTAGGAGTTTTCTAATTTAACACCAACTCATATTTTTCTGTTATACTCTCCGAGTATTCAAGTCACTTCTGTAATAAGGTTCCTTCCCCTGGCTTACATACAACAAGCACGTTCCCACATCTGTCCCTGATGTTCGTGTTCTCGTGGTCCGGCTGAGATACCGCGTGAGAGCGCAGAGAATGAGCACGAGACGACCACAGGGGTCGGCTCTTTCTTTGATCTTTAGGGATCTGAACCACCGTTCAGCGACAAGATTTAACATGTAAAACTATCACTTACTAACAGACAACTCGAACAGAACAGACAGGCTAAGACAGGTGATGTTCTCTTTAGAAACCGGCTTTATTTTTGCAAGTATAAATATACACGTCTCTCCAGTTGATATTTTATTGCACAACCTTAAGGTAAATACAGTCCAGTCTTTAAACGGGTCTATGTTGTGTTCACTAGAGAAAGACAAATCCGTAACGCTGTGGAAATAGAGCTAAGACATTTCATTCCGACACTGTCGCCCCCCAGATTTACCATCCTGTAACAATAACAAAAATGTCAGCCAATTAAGTTGAAAATAAAGTTAATGCCGCTTAAAGGCAACATTAATCGGATGCCGAGGCGGTAATAAGCCCATGAAGTAAACATGTGGACGTCTCACCTGCATCAGTAAAGATGTGTTGTGTCCATTTCGTAGCCTCGCTGGCGGTCAGAAAGCCTCTCAGTACTGGAATCTCTACGCTGAGCAACATGACGGTTCGTTTCTGCTGAGCATCGGCTGGATCTCCTGCGTGCAGCCAGGACGGTCCGGTATCGGACCGAGCTCCAGGGTTACTGAGGAGAACCACAATCCTGAATCTGACAGAGTGTTTCTAGCTATCCATGTGCCGACAGAAGCGTCAGTAAGCAGCCATGACAGATGCGCATTGCATTCTGGGAAAAGCAATGAAACCGTGCTTGCACGAAAACGCAGAGGCGGATCCGGTTATATCAGGGCCGCAGGGCAAGAGACTTTGAGAGGCTCATCCTATTGAAAAGCAGCGTCCAGCTTTCTGTCGCTCATTGCTACAAGTTAGTGCTTTGCTTAATTTGATTCACAATGATAATATTTTCAAATCCTTCGTTTTATATTTTACTCAAGTTTTATATTTTGGCGTGTGTTCTATTGGGATATTTATATTTATATGTACACAGCTAAATTATAAATATGAGTAACAAAAGTCATTTAAAAAAAACAAACAAATAACTCAAATATTTGGGGGTGAATGTGGTTTTAATTTTTTCAAGCTATTTTGTGTTTACAATTTTTTTTATAAACATGCGACATTAAAAAATTAGATTACATATGCTGCATTCTATCTGTAGTCGGGACCTTTTAAAAAAATTCTAAAAATCAACTGGTAAACAACCGTGGCTGAAGTCAGACTTTCCACTTGGAAATCTGTTTTTAAATTTTTGTAGGAACATTTTTCAGACCGACTTTGAAAACCAATATGGCCAGTCTGTGTGTGAACCAACTAAACATTTAATATGCACAAATTTTGTTTGTTGCTTGGCTGGAGGAAGGCAGGTGACTGATGCTTCTTAACACTAGTTCCATAGAAAATGAAGAGGAAGTGATTCTGCCTCTCATGTGTCAATCAAGAGTGAATCTAAAATCAGTGTAACATGTAGTAACTGCAAATTAACACATTTTGACATTTATGTTTGAATGTCAAAAGAACAGCTGAACATTTGTAAGAGGTACTACTGAGAATTTCTATTTATGGTCATATTGGAATCCCAACTTCTCCAATTACGTTGGAATGCTGTTAACATGACCATCCTCAGCTGCAACTTCCAACAGCTGGAAACAATGTAAATTGAACATGCCACTAGTTCCCCAATAGGATGCCCCAATTCAACACAGCTCTTTATTTAATTTTTTTTTGTCTGTCTGAGATCATATTGTGAGGGGAGGAGATCCATGAGAAAACCCAGATCTTATTCTCCCCGGCAACATTCAACCCAGCATCAATTTTCCATCAGGACTCTGCACCTGAACACACCAAAGAGACCAGAAGCTGCTACTATAAAGTTTACAGGAAGTAAACTATAATTTACTTTCAGTGGAAAAATAAGCTCTTGGAGGTCAAAAGTGGACATCCTGGTGGTGGTATGAAGCTGACCTGAACCTGACCTCCATAGCAGAGCTGTGGGTCGATGAGACATAGTAGAGACCAACTAATGAAATAGGATAATTGATATGTTGTGTTTAATTGATTTACAGACCAAATGTTTCTCATTTCAGTTCTTTATTCCAGTTGTGTTTTGATATTTGGTTGAACATTCTTGAAGACAGGGCCATCCTTCCTGTGAAAAGAACATTTGGGTAAAAATGTCAATTTGTTTTCTTGAATTTGTTGGTTTAATTGAAGAGTTCAACGATGCTATTGTTTGACATGAGCACTTACCTTTCCTGGTGTTTCCTCAGCTGAGGTGCGTCTCCTTAGCTCTGCCAAAAGTACTGAGTGCTGGGAAGCTGTTCTTGGTGCTCAGATCTTCACAGACGATCAAGGTTTAGACCTGTGGCCGTTCTGCTTTGAGTGCTGACATCTTCGTAAGATGTCATGAAGCAACAGAGGAACCATCCCAACCACCCAGACCAGCAGGTCAAAGTGCTTGGCACACAGGAAAGATGCGCTCCAGACGCCTGGTTTGGAGGTCGCTTTGCTTCCAATGCGCTAAGGGTGGTGGGACCTCGCCAGCACTTCCAGCCGAGTGTGGCGCCAACCCGATAAAGCCCGTTATGCGTGTTAGTCCCACGGCCAACCCTTAGGGAGCAGCGGTGGTGGTTCGGGCCATGTGGTGCGTGGCCAGCGACTGGCCTTGGCTCCAGAGAGGCAGTGGATGGTACTGCGCGTCGACGGGCTCCGTCCGTCCGAGCCCTCGGCTGCACCAACTGGACCCTGGAGGCAGACGGAACAGGGCCCCCACGCCCTGAACCGCCGTCTACCCCCTCGAGCAAGTCCAGCGTGGTAGCAAGCGGGGGGGTGCCGAGTGGAAGCCCGGAGAGCAGGCAGGTGCTCGATCATCCTCTGCCGCCGCAGGCGTCTCATTACTCGGGCCTTCCGCCGCAGAGACATGTCCCTATGGGCGTTGGTTACGTGATGCAGGGTAGGCCACGAACACACAGCCTCCCGCTGGAATAGGCCGAAAGTAGCTGCCGCTCCCTACCGTTTAAGACGCCGTGCTCCTCGTCAAGATGTTGGCGAAGATCGGGGCATCGGTGGCTAAACTTGGATCCGGTCATCTCGCTTCCAAAGTCAGCCAACAACTGATTGCCGAGAGGTTAGGCCGCTTTAAATATGGCCGCGGAACGGAAGAGGCTGAGCCCCTAATTAGTTATATATGCAACACCTGATCCCAATTTTTCAAAATCAGTACAACGTGTTTTCTTAGAATGCAACAAATATGCACGGGAAAGAGAGATTCTACTGAGAGAATTAAGTAAAAACAAAAATAAGTTGGATATTAGCGAGTTCTTTCAGAGGTCCTCAGGGGATGGAGCTTTTGATAGTATTTTTAGTTTTCTTAAAAGAACGGGTCTTAAGAGAAGGATATGAGCTTCTGATCCTTACTCCAACCTGGAAGGTCGCGGTAATGCACCTTAAAGTTGTATGCCAACTTCTTTTTTGTTTGTTAACAAAAAAGAAGAATTTTTCAAAATCGGGACCCGGGAGAGAGGTTCAAATTCGGGATGCAGATGTTCAAACTTGGGGTTCAAACTTCGGATTCAATCACGGGGTTCCAGATCCAAAGGGTTTTCCAACAACACTATGGTCAATGCCTGCCTGCAGAAAAATGACTTTGGGTCCATTTCCCAAGGGATCTACTGAAATCTACGGATTTGCTCAATACAAAGACTAAGCTGGAGAACCAGCTTGTCCTTGAAGTCCTCCATGTGGGAGATGTATTGCAAAGCCCTGGAAAGGAAGTGCCTGCTGAAACTGAGGGTCTGACATATGGCATGTCACTAATCCCCAGTCATTGAATGCCTATCTGTTTGTTGACATGGGAGGAGTCCACATACAACTGCAAGAAGTTCAGTTTACCCTCAGCATTGAGGACATCCAGGAGTGTGGGGTGCCAAGTCAGTGGTAGGTGGTCCAGTTAAATGGATTCCCAAGCTGGTGTACAGGGATCCACGAGAGCCTACCAAGTCCTCGTGAACGATGCAGTTAAACATCTCACAGGTATAGATGGAGAAAAGGGACTTCTTGGACAGATGTGTGTCAGGAAGAACACTGGCATGAAGATCAGTGTAAGGTGGTACCCAGCATCCACATGGGCAACGGGTAACCGCAGATGTTTCTCAAAGCACTCATGCCATGAGGGGTACACAGTGTCAGGTCCACATGCTTTTTCAGAAAGTGGTAACAGTCCTGAAGTATGTGGACCTGACATTCGGAAGCAGCAGGTACTGGAGTGGAGCCAAGAGTGCTGTAGCACGTTTCAGCTCCACCACCAACCCATCTGTGTCGAACCTAAACGTGATGTCACATTCAGGCTCAACGACACAGGTTGAGTAAGTTATGATTTTTTTTTAATAACCCTTTTTCATGGTCTGTCCAGTGAAATAGCTCAGCGTTCTTCTTTCTGCCACTTCTGCAACTTCTTTCTGCCACTTCCTTTTAAACCTTGAACCTCCACCGGTCAAAGTCACAGACACCAGATTTAGCAACACAAACAAGCTGAAGGCCACCATTACCTCCATGCCATGCTGCACTGATGCAGGAGTTCAAATCTACTTACACTTAACAGTGACAAAACCGAGGTCCTTCTCATTGGCACCAAATCTACTCTGGCAAAAATTAACAATTTCTGTTTTGAAATTGATAATTGCCTTGTTTCTCCTTCCCCTCAGGTTAAGAGCCTGGGTGTCATTCTCGATAGTACCCTCTCCTTTCACTCTCACATTAATAACGTTACTCGTTCCGCTTATTTCCATCTACGTAATATTAACCGTCTCCGTCCCTCCCTTACTCCCCATTCTACTGCTATACTTGTTCATTGTCTAGTGACATCACGTCTGGATTATTGTAATTCACTTCTGTTCGGTCTTACTAACAAATTATTACATAAGCTCCAACTTGTTCAGAACTCCGCTGCTCGGGTTATTACAAAAACCCCATTGATGCAACATATCTCTCCTGTCCTACAAAGACTACATTGGCTGCCTATAAAGTTCCGCATCGAATATAAAATTCTACTGTATACTTTCAAGGCCATTCATAACCTTTCCCCACCATATCTTTCCGATCTTATTCATAT
>CAEGAF010110440.1:0-18645 GCA_903067075.1 Micropoecilia bifurca
TGGAGGCCTGGCAGGCATTCCCAAAGGAGGCACAAACGTGACGAGGGGCTTCCAGAGGACGCCAAGGAAGAGCCTGACGAAGACCGCAGCCAGGAATATTGGGATTTTGACACTGGAAGAGAAAAGAGGGATTGGAGGCCTGGCAGGCATTCCCAAAGGAGGCACAAACGTGACGAGGGGCTTCCAGAGGACGCCAAGGAAGAGCCTGACGAAGACCGCAGCCAGGAATATTGGGATTTTGACACTGGAAGAGAAAAGAGGGATTGGAGGCCTGGCAGGCATTCCCAAAGGAGGCACAAACGTGACGAGGGGCTTCCAGAGGACGCCAAGGACGAGCCTGACGACAACCGCAGCCAGGAATATTGGGATTTTGATACCGGGAGAGAGAAAAGGGACTGGAGGCCTGGCAGGCATTCCCAAAGGAGGCACAAACGTGACGAGGAGATTTCGGAAGAAGCCAGAGATGAGCCTGATGAAGAACGGAGCCAGGAATACTGGGACTTTGACACAGAACGAGCTAAGCGGAGCTGGAGGCCCGGCAGGCACCACCAGAGGAAACACAAGCGCGCCGAAGAGCTTGGAGAGGACGGCAGGCAAGAGCCGGAGGAAGAGCGCAGTCAGGAATACTGGGATTTTGACAAGAGAGACGATAAAGACGTAGAGATAGAAAAGCGGATCTGGAAGCCCACACACCGGTACCACCACAAGAGGAGACTTCACAAGCGAGGATCATCAGAGGAAGAGATTGAGCCGAGGGGCGACTCAGAAGAGAACGCAGAAGAGGAAAAGGACAGAGATGAAGCCCTGAGGTATTCTTACCTAATTCTTATGTTGCTTCCCAGCGGATTGTAGATTTCATATTTTGAGTTGTACGACACAAATGGACCAACATGAACCTGTTGGGATGAACTAACAGAATTGTTGTGGCCTCTGATCATCTTTAGGTACCTGGCTGAGAAACGCAATCCCTGGATTTACAGAGGCTATTACCACCCGGCCTGGTATAAGAGAGACTCAGACGAACATGCCGCATCATCCGCTAAGGTGAGCCTCCAGAATGATCATTTTTGTTTAACCTGTTTGCATTAAACTTTAATAAGACTTTAATGAAGCTTCCGAAAGTTTTAGAACATGCCTTTGATGCCCATAAGTACTGCCTTGCCAGGACTCATTGCTTAGATGTCTAATTGTTCTGTTTCATTGTTTTGTTTCAGATGGATGAACTGACCCAGCTGCTTAGTTACAAGTTAAACCAGCTGGCTAACCAGTCCACTAAAGAGGAGAATAAGAGGAGTTTGCAGCAGAGAGAGCTTACACCCCAGGAGGTTCAGTCATGCTGTTTTCTTGATTAATTGTCCAAGTGTACAGCTTTCTTTATGTCAACACCAACAAAACACATTTTGTTGAAGTGTATCATTTCAACTGTATGCAAGTCATTTGAGACTGGGATGCAGCCAAAACGTGACAAGTTTATGCATATTTGCGAGGATTGAGCAGAGCGCGTTTATTTTACATAACGTCTCTGCAAACGACACAAACCGTATTTGGTTGACTCTACCTTGGTCTCACTACGGCACGTCTTCTCGTTTACCCCGTTCGACTTCCCCGCACCAGTATTTTACGACTGCCGCGGTAATCACACAGAGGAGCGAATGATTGGAGTCTCTGAGAGCAAATCAGCCCAAATATGCTCATAAAGGTGTGGAGGACTTCTGCCTGCAGAGGCTTATCTCATCTCATACATTAGAGCAGGAAAAAACAAATTACCAAGGCAGCGTCAAAGTGATTCATTCGTTCCGCGACGCTGCATCTCGCAGGATAAGAAGGGAATATGTAACCCAGGCGAGTTATTAACCTATTAGACGGGTCCTCCTGACACAGGGAGAGGCTTAAATGAATGCTGTAGCAAATGTGAATGCAGAGCTGGCCCAAGGCATCGGCAAACCAGGCAGCGGCTCAGGCTCTCAAACACTGGGACAAGCATAAGAAATGAGTTCTGACAGTTTTGGAATGGCTCATTTGAAATATTTTTCAAATTTCTCTCATTTTAATGTCAAGTTTCTTTAAAATACATTTCATAAGTGTGCAAAGTAAATTACTATTTTGATAGCAAAAAAACAAAACTAGTTTGGACAGTTGTGTGCAATTATATCTTCAGAATTGTCAGTTTTCTGCGTCACATTTAAACCCAACAAATTAAACCGGGACCCTCCTTCCCAACTCAACCAAACTTTTATTGAAGTGCCAGTGAAGTCAAACTACGCTTAATATTCCATAAACAATGTTTGAATGGCATAAAGTGGTAATTATATAACATTTGTTGGTTCCAGATCTTACAAATAAATCCTTTATTTCCCTCCACTCCCCAGCAGGAGAAACAGCTGGAAAACCTGGCAGCGATGGACATGGAGCTGCAGAAAATTGCGGCCAAGTTGCATGACAAGACCGCATGAACCCAGAGCATTTCACTACAGCCTGTGAACCATGCCAAGTTACTGTGCATCTACCCATTTAATGTGCTTTGTGTTACAAAAAAAGAAACAAACATAAAAAAAACATTGCAAGAAAGCTCACATCCTACCTGCATTACTCGATGTATTTGTGATGTTACGTCAAAATTAAAACAGCATGGGAACAGCTTGGATGTTTATATGCTTTGTGACAATATGAAAATGTCAACAGAGACCAATTATTGAAATGTATTCGACGGCTCTTGTTATGTTTGCACTCAATAAAAAGAAAACAAAAAACAAAACGATTTATCCTGGGACCAAATTAAAGTCGAATTTATTTCCAGAATTAATGCGGTTCACAGTCCACCATTTATTTTCAAGGCATTTTTATTGTGTGTAAATCCAGAAGTAGATAAAATAAACCTACATTAATAACTTTAATTGTATAGCGAGTTACTAAATAAAACACAACAGCTTTAACAATCGCTCTCAAGGGATACAACACAAACTTGTCACCTAAAAAAAGAAATAAATTCAGCCATCTCTTACATAAAGGAGCACATGGAGCTGAGATGACCTGGGGTTTTTTTTTGGGTTACACTTTACCTCTCAGCTGATCTGAGGACAAAAACAGGAGAAAGTGTTCTGATGAATACAAACCAGACACCCAGTCTCCTTTTCTGCAGAAGTGTCGCTTCAGTTCGACAGAGTCTGAAGCAACATCCCTGCAGGTGACACCACCGTGCCCCAGAGAAGATCCGATCCTTCTGCGTGCGTTTACCCCTCGGAGTCTTTCACTTTTTGTCTCTTTGGAGCTGGCTCTTCAGCCGGTTCGGAGTGGTCCGTGGCCACGGTCGTCCCTGAGAGGAGGTAGCCCCCGCTGCCGCTCATCAGGAGCAGAGGATGTGTCCTGTCAGGCAACACCTGGAGACAAGACGAGAGACGAGTCGGGAGGAATCAACTCTGGGAGAAACGAGTCCGCCTGATGTCTGCTTTGCACATTAAACTGGCACAAAGAAAAGTTTCTTACGCTTGGAATGGAGAGCTTACACAAGTGCAAAAAGATTAACAAGGTGGCAGAAAATGAGAAGTAATTAAGCTCGATGTTTCATCAGTCAGTTTGCCAATTCTACCACTAAATGCAGAAATTTTTAGGACACTTCATGATAGACTTACAAATATGACTAACTGCTCTGCAATCCAATTATGCTAATGGTCAGAAATGCAAAATTATACAATTGGAGACTATTAAAAAAATAATATATTTTTCCTACATATTTTTGCAGAATTCTACAATTTAGATGTACTCACACATTTCTCAGTACATTTTGAAATGGAAATAAAGGTTCATCATGGCTTACAGTGGATACATGGATTATTAGATAGACAAATCTACACAGGATGGATAGATGTTCATTTTTCTATTAAGTTCATAAACTCTCTTCGATAAGTTTTCAGATGAGGAAACCACCTAAAATAAATTCTCTGTTTTTTCCTGACCATGTAGGAACCATAAACAATGTTAGAATGGCATAAAACACTGGATTTTACACCAAACAATACAGACGTTATTTACGGTGGCAGCATTTACCTGGTAATGCCTGAGCCACGTGTCGGTGAGCATGAGGTTGACAGTCCCACCTTGTTCCTTTAGTTTTGTGTAGCACTCAATAAGTGTCTGAAGACGTCGAGTCAGAAAAAGACAGAAACAAAGCATTTAAATAAGGAAATGCATTAATTGATACATTCACAGGAAGACAACTGATATTGAGCCAGACTTCTGTAAAAACAGAGCAGTGTATCGTTTACATCTGCAGCTCTTACTGGAAATCGTTCCCCTATAGTAAATTGTCCTCAAAAGACATAATTATGAACTTTACAAATAGGAACTTCAATGTATTTTAATGTGACAGAGCAACATAAAGTAGTGTGTGATTTTAACATAGAAAAAAATAAGTAAGTAAAATAGACCTTTTGTGAATAAACCTCTGAAAAGTGTAACTTCAAGTTTTTTGGGGGGGTATATCTCTACTGGCTTTGCACATCTGAAGATGAAAAAATTATCTTGTTCCTCCTCTGCATCCCAACAGCATGACGCTGCCACCACCATGTTCCACACTGAGGATGGTGTGTTCAAGATGATGTGCAGTGTTCTTTTTTTTGTTTTACAATTGTCAAAGGGACTTTTCGGGACTTTTGTTCAAAAGGTCAAACTTCCGTAAAGGCCGGTTTCTAGTCCAACGGATACGAATATCTTTGCGACATAAACATTTATTCTTAAGAAGTAGAAACTGAGACATGAATTCTCTCACCTCTTTGAACTGAGAGAAGACGACAAAAGGCCGAGAAGGGGAGAGGAATTTAATCAAGCCCAAGAGAACAGAACAAGGGTGAAACTGACTCGCTATCACCAACCTGCAAGAAGCAAGGGGGGGAAAAAAACAAAAAAACAGATGATCAAGCATACTTGTCTAACAAAAGAAAGCGATGTCAACAGCACATTCTGTAATTGGAAATGTGCAACAAGGCAAGATGGTAATTTAGCTCATCAGTGATTCAAGCAACATAATACCCACAAAACGTCTTACAGCTGCACCAGAAGCCGCCGAAAAGGCTGATTTAGGACAGAGAGGAAAACTGTCTGTGCTCCGTTTATTGTTTATAGCTTCCAGTAAAGCCGGTATGTTATAGAAAAGTCTATGAGCGAACAAGATCAATACTTGTACTTCTGGCAGAGATGTCAGCTTCTTATAGCTCAGCTATCAATCGTAAAAAAGCTATAAGGTCTTTTATTTAACGTGGGAGTTAACTACAAAGCAATCAATTTGTTCACCTTGGAAGAGCCCAGCACGGTAATCACTCTGAGCCCAGAGAAAGGCAAATTATATTTTTACGACTATTATGGACGTAGTTAATGATTTAATCATTCATAATTTTTCCCTCTGTGAATGTGTCGTAATGGCTTCTGCTTGGTACACAGAGCCCGGCCAGGCCAGGAGGAGGAGGAGGAGGAAGCTGCTGCTGACAGGAGCAAAGTGCTGCAGAGAAACCAATCTGAACGCAGAGGCGAAGAATCGGAGACCAACCCGTCAGCGTTCCTGCCTTCCAGCAGGGCAGCTGCGGCCGCCAGCTTCCGGCGCTTCTCCTCCAGCTTCACCTTTCTTTCCTGAGCCTAATGGAAATTCATTCTGGTTACAAAAACGCAAAATCGCTTTAATTCAATAGATAATTAGATAGATAATACGTTGCGGCGTTAAAATACTTTTGCTTCTTGGCGTTTCTCCCGCTCCAGTTTCTCCCGGTCTTGGCCGGCGTCGTCGCCGGCGTTTGTCTCCATCCTCTCGTCGGCTGGACTGCCTTCCTGCCGTTCTGCCTCAGGCTGGATTTGCTCCTGCTCTGCAGCCGCATTCATGTGCTTTTCTTCTGCAATGTTGGAAGAGATAAAGCACAGCGACCACACACATAAATGGAGAAAATTTGGGGCAACAGAGTGAGGATTCTGAGCTGGGAAGTCAAGCTAAGCAGTTCTGAGAACAGAGCAATGAAAATAACTCACTTTTACCTACTAAAGCCTAAACAGATTAGATTGGGAGTTTTTTTTAAAACACAGTGGCTGAGCATCTGCAGTATATTTTGACTGTAGCAGCTCCTATAGATTTTATTGCATATCTGTGCAAAAATGGTAAGCAAACAACAGAAGGTAATTCAATCAGTTTGTGTTCTATTTTATGATTATGCACCATTTTGTATTTGTACACAAACATCCAATAAAATACAGTGAAGTTTCAGTGGCCACCATACTGGCTCCCAAGCCAACCCATTGCAACCCAATAAATACATATAAACATTAATAACATTAAAAATAGAATAAAAAAGTGCTACTATAAATAAATTATATATACTTCTTTTAGCTATGCCCCCCTTGTGAAAGTTTTCAGCAGGAACCACTGTGAAGTTTATGGCTGTGATGTGACAAGGTGAGAAAAGCTTGAAACACTTTTTGAAGAGCTGTGCAAGTAAAAAAAAAGAAAAAAAAAGAAGAAATAAATATCAATCCTGGATGTCATTGGCAGTTCAGCTCTAATTTGTAGTAAATCTGTCAAAAATTATAAAAGAATGTCCAACCAGCAGTGGGGTCTTTGGCACCAGTGTCCAGTGTGCCTGCCAGCAAAGCGTTGACGTGGCAGATGGGAAACTCATGCAGCATATCGTGAAAGTGAGAGGGGAAGCCAAAACACTCCACCCCCGCCCGGACCGGCCCACCTCCCGGGTACATCTGAATCACCGAGCCGTAGCCTGGATGGGGAGGGAAGAGAGAGTAATTACATAAAGGGCAAAAGAAAGACTTCGGTCAAAGTCCGCAAAGACGGCCGAAATGTTTAAAAACATGGACGCTGCACGCAGCTTGTCAAAGAAAACCTGCCTCCCATTCTCTCCATGACGGCTCCCAGCACAAGTCCAGCACAGGTTTCGAACACTAGCACTTTACTGCCAGCGTGGATGTTTCCCAGAGTCAGCATCTGTGCCAGTGTGTCGTACCGCAGATGGCTGCGCCACACGGAAACGCACATCATCGTTGCGATCAAACCGACATTTAATCCTCTCAAAAAAATCTGCAGATTTTCCGACGCGCAGTCTCACCAGATCTTCCCCGGTTCGCGGCCGTGGTACATCATGGCTATGACGCGGCAGGTTGGCTTCAGAACCGTCACCGTGTTTTCATACCTGGGAGTGAGTGAGACGAGACCAGGGACATTAACACGTCACACTGATTGAGGCCTGCAACCGGTTTCAGTGTTTGTGACTCACTTTTTCTTCTTCTTCTTAATGTACTTATCCTGGGCATATTCAGTCTTGTTATTGAACGTCGAGCTGTTATCTATGAGCTGCTGAATGATTTCCTGAGGTAGACACACACCAAAAAAAAGCATTAACTCTCATTATTTCATTTCATTATTAACCAAATATACGCTGAGAAATCAGTTGGTGATCAATATCGGATGATTTTATGCGTGAACAATTCTAATTGGGGATTGATTACCTGGAAAGGGAAAGTCTGACCTGTTTCAAATGTACCAGTAAATGTACCAGACCTCGACAGAAATGGATTACTTTGACAACAATATTCTGGGAGCTGAAGTTAATACTGAAGGACCTAGACTTAAAAATTAGAGATGAACGATGTGGCTGAAAAACATAAGACGTAAGAGTTTCATTTCTGTTGATACTGATTATTGATTAGGGTTTTTTTTCTGGCTCTTTTTCTACATCTTTAGGTGAACAAGAAAGAAGAATCACTCAGTGAGCTAAAACCTTCCTCATAAATGAGTAAATGCAATCACTGTCTTTGTGGATTTTTAGAGATGAAGGGCAAAAGAAAAGCTTCAGTTAAAGTCCGCAAAAGACGGCTGAAATGTTTAAAACGTAACTGTGCTCAAGTTACATTAGTACCTCGTTCTTCAGACCTTGCTCTTTCATCGTCTCAATGTCGTCTCGGGTGAGTTTCTGTGATTTCCCATCATCGACGATGTTTCTGTTGTCTGTTCCTGCCACCTTCACATCTAGGAGCCACACAGAGAGACTGTCAAACAAAGTTAAAAGAAATGCGCAACAGGATCTCTGCATTTAAGCATATTTATATTTATGCAACCTGTAAATGGGTATTAAAAATAGCTGGATTAAAAGACAGATTGTCTATTTTTAATTTAATATTTGTGTAAATTTGACTTTGTTGAGGAAAATTACAAATTTGGCCAGGTTGCCAATTTTGCTGAACGTATCACAATAATTCCTTTAAAACTAAATGAAGCAACCTGATCCTTCAGCATTTTTTTTTGTGCTGTTCATTTCTATTTTTAACAGATTAATTTTATTCACTACCAGTCTTATTTGATTTGCACATTTTCTTCATTCCCTAGTTTTGAAATTTCCCCAGAATTTCAGTTTTCAGCTTGGCAAAGACAGGTTTGTGTAAATCTTCCAATTTGGATATTTGGCATGTGGAGAAAAATTAAACCTCACAATGGCTGAAAATGTATGACACACCTGTGGAGCTTTCCGTTTCCTTGTCTTTCTTTGGTTGCAATGTTCCTCCAGAGGCGATCTCAAATGTGGTGCTGTACAGATGTCCCACTACGTTATCCAGCAAGATCCACTGCTTCTCAAAGATCACCTTTCTGTGAGTAAACCAGCCAAACCCTGTCAATCGTCAGCATTCACTCCAGCACCAGATAAGCCCAGCTTACTCCTCTCTATAAGAATTTATCACATAATAAACTGAAGTTGTTGCTTCCCTGTATAGTAACATTTCAGACTTACTTCTTCCGCTGGATTTTCACCGCTTTGTAGACATCCCCTCGTTTTAACACTATGTGGTCTCCCTCTTTGATTCTGTACTCATAATCATCATCTTCGTTTTGAGCCATGACAAACTATGTAAAGCAGCTCAAAACACACCTGCTGGAGAAACGCCACCTTCAGCTTAATATTTAGAAGCGCTCTAAGTAAGGAGAAGTATAAAAAGGCACTGAATTATCCTGAGCCGCAAACAAAAATGTCTCAAATTGATGTGCACACGTGTTAGCGTTCACTTCCCTAGCATCTAATGACGTCTTAAAGAAAAGCGGAATGACGTTTCAGAATAAGTGCCACTGATTGGCCGAGTGAACGTCAATCATATTTCTGTCCAATAGGTGCGAGTTAAGCGGAAGAAAGTGAAGGACTGCAGCTTCCTTTGAGCTAAAACTGAACAGAGTAGAAATATAAAATACGTTGTAAAAATTATTTTTCCTACTGTAATATTTAAACAAGCAAAAGACATTATTAAATATATGTTTTGATGCCCAACAGATAAACAAAACAAACAAATTAAACTATTTATTTGTATAATTTCAAAGTTTTCATGCATTTATTTCTGACATTAAATTTGTATATTTCTCTAATAGGGGCAGCTTTAAAGTTGATATGAATAAATATAACAATTTTATATTTATGATATTTCATTACCCAAAACATTTCATCCAAGTCCTGCTGTTAGTTATGCTATCATACTCTTCTCAAATAGAAATAATTGTAATAATCCTATCTAACCTAAAACACAAGTTTACTATGATTTCATGTCAGGCACTGAATACAGTGTATCTTGTTTCAACTCTGTAGTGGGAGAAATAATAAGACAAATTATATCTGTTTCAAAGTACGTAGTAGAAGACATTTTATATTTCATCATTGTAAACACAGCTCAACAAAACTGATGTATAAAAGGAAATAAACACATTTTGAGGAAGAATGGAACAAAATTCAATTTAAGGCTGTGCAATGTTTTCAAATTTCGTCACTTTAATAAGAAATATTTGACGTTAAAAAAAGAGCTAGCTTCTCACGTGTCAGCTCATCCACGTTTCGGAAAGACAATCCAAGCATAATTACATTGACATCATTATTTTGTGTATATATGACAAAAAAAGTGGTAAAACCCATTAAATGGTTCTGTGAAGGACAATGTGTGTCTTTGATGCCAACTGTTTTCTTTTGCAGTAGTTTGTTCAAGGCTTATAGTTAATATTGCAGTGGTAGTTTCATGCTTATACAAACAAGAACTTCAGTACAAAATGGATAATCGTGTCTGTCTTGGGTCATTCTTGGCCTCCGGTAAGTTTAAGGAACATTTCTTCATCTAGTGTTTCATTCTGATCTTTTGATCGTGTGGAGAGGAAGATATAACCACCAATGAACTCATGGACCACCTTGCAGTCGCAGCTCACACAGCAGAAGGCTATTATCACGTTCTGGTCAAATTCTATGGTCACCTGAAATTACATGCAACATATTACAGATTTATTTTAATCCCATGAAACAGTGTTGTGAGGGAGTAAACACTCCAAAACGTTAATATTCTATATGAGGAATGAAGTCTCACTTGTCTTATTTCCCAGTTGACGTTCCATTGCTTCATGTTGGCAAACCTCCATGTGGTGACAGGCATGCCAGAGGACATGTCAATACGAATCATGCGGTTATATGAAATCCCCAGAATTTCATCCTTCTTGCTACCTTTGAATCTGAAATGCAAGTAAATAGAATATTCAGAATATATGGTTTAAGTGAAACATGACCCCAGTTGCAGAGTCGTTAAAAAAATGTTTTGCACTCTACCTGACGATGTAGTAGTTGATGCCAAACTCTGGAAGTGACTTCCAGGCCTGGATAAAGCGCATCTTGGCCTCTATCAAGGACAGCTTCGCTATGTTGTGGTGGGCCTCCAGGATCCGGGCTGTCAGCTTGACGCAACCAGGCAAAGCAGATTTAGCAATAACACTTAGCATGGCTGCTGGTGAAAGTCAGATAAATGTGAGGCGTTTGTCAAGCTAACCTGCTTGGTCTTGAGCTTCTTGGAATAGCGAGGGGAAACAAAACATTCTGCATTCATTTCCATGTCATCGAGGTCTGGAGCCGCCTGACCAGGAGGGGGCGCCAGTCTCTTCATTTGCAAAAAAGACTGGATGTTTTTCACTTCTGTCTTGTAGGAGCTGTATGCCATTGTTTTGCCTTTGGATGCTAGGACGCATGCGGCTTTCCACTTGGCGTACTGTGTTTCCTACACAGGAGAGAAGATCATTCATGCATGAAGAGATACTTGCGTAAGGTATTTATTAAAAATAGATAGAGTAGAACGCTTAGGGAGGCAAGTGGGCTTTTACATTATCGCATCGAATGTACACTTCATTCATTCCATCAGCGACTGGAAGCAGGAGTTTGATGCCAAACTTTTTCTCTGTGACATTGACATCTGGGACCACCTCACATCCTGTTAATTTAAATTGAAGAAATGTAATAATAGTAAAATCACTCTACTCAATAGTTAGACAATGATAGCTGGTATCAGAGTTAAGTGGGCTCACTACATATGTGCCAGATGTACTATATGTACACTGCGTTTTACCAGATGTTTAAAAAAGGATTTTAAAACCTTCTATAGCTTTCTCCTATACATCACAATTATGCTTCCCTTTGTGTTGTTCTGTCTCAAAAGACGCTGATAAAAACACACTGACATCTGTTGTTGTAACATCTGACGGTATGAATGCTTTGCAAGAAACTGTAAAAAAAAAGATATGTATTGAGCTTAAACCTCTACGTTGAAATATTTTTTTCCAATCTATGTTATTCCTATAATGAAAATGAAAGAAAAAAAAACAACGCTAGGACTTTTCTGGTTTCTGTGATCCTACATGTCAATGTCATTAATTAAAAAATGCTGATAAATTAGTTTCTAATTCTTTTAACCACTGACCTCGGAGTTGCATCTTCTCGATTGGTTCTCCGCTGGAGGCTTCCTTGTTCTTAAAATAGGAGATAGTGGTGTCCTTGAACACAAACCAATACTCTTTGTATGATCGCAGGGTCAATCTTTTGGGCCTGTTTTGACAAGACACAGACACCAGTAGAACCCAAGCAACATGAACAGCTTATAAGACAGAAGTATTTATTTAAAAACTACCAACTGCATCTGCAGAACATTTACCCAAATGCTCTCAAAGCTGCTCAATTTGTTATAGCAAACCAAGGCATGCATGTAAATGATATTCAATTTGTCTACACAATAGGTTCAGAATCTTTTAACGTTTTAAGCAAATAAATGAGACTAGCTGTACTTCCCCTACAAATGTGTAAACAACAAACCAAGCAAAAAATGGCCTCAATAATGATGCTTGAAGGAGATTTTTTTATTTATTTATTTTTTTTTACCTGAAAAGCCGCAGGGTGTCTGCCAGCTCTGGAATGTCTGTAATGTCCTCCTGGAGGCAAGAAAAAACTACATTCAGTCACAGTTTTACATCATCTTGGAACAAATTAGTAAAGTCATGCCTAATAGTACCCACTAACCCTAACCCTAACCAAACATTCTGCTGGAACTAAAGATTAAAATAAGACCAACATTTTTACTTGGCTTTCACAGCAGTGGTTGACGGTTCACAAACATATATTTACCAGAATTCGGTCCGCGTGTCCACCTTCAAGCGTCACCTCCAGGTTAGACAGGGCAGCCTCTACTTCATCGATCTCTGGCTCGCTGGAGTTGTCCAGAGGCTCAGTTGACATGGTCAGCTTGCAAATGTGATACTGAGAAAGACATCATTTTTTCTATTAGAGAAACGGAAGAGCTCTCTCATTTACAAAGTCCCGAGGAGTTTCTGTCATGGGACTAATGTAGCAATTAAAAGACACTGAATGAGTCAGAGGACTGTTTGTCCATGTCAGCCTTTGTAGTAGTGTGTAGGTCAAGATGCACTCCATTAGATTGACTGTTTTCTTAACCTTTGCCACGGAATAAGAGCCGAAGTTCTTCGAGCACTGTTTGTGGGAGAGCAAAAATTATTAATGTACAATCTTAAGTTACTCCTTTTCATGTCTGCGTTCTGGTTTCTCACTCTGTCTTGTCTTCCCACACAGTGTGATTTAACACATGTCCAAACAGGCCTATTCACATATTTACATACCAAATTCAGTACCCTTCACTTTGCGCTTGAAGGCATAAAAACAATGTACTCCCAATTTGGTTCAATTTGCTGCAACCCTAAGGAACGATCATGCATACTGATGGATTAGTGTGAAACAGAGTTGTAGTAATTTATTTCCAGTGTCTGTAGAGGAGCAAATTTAAAAGCAACCACTGCTGTGTAAATTCCATGTTAATAGGTTGTGCAGTGTCATTTTCTGTTTTGTGCATTTGCATCTTAATAATCCAGATTCTGACCTTTTTTAACAAATTTTTCTGAGTTGTATAAGAGTCTCCATGGATCTAAATGTTGTCTTCTATTTAGCCCACAATCAGAGCGTTCTCCCATAAAAACACTGTGATTGATAAGTTTTAGTACTTCTGCAAGACACTGCATACTGCATTTCTTCAGTTACCTGGAGATGGTTATTTTGTAAGACAAATGGGTGATTTGTTAGAAAATATAAAGCGAAGTACTTTTTATAAGAAAGCATTAATGGTGAAAGGTGTTAAGAAAGAAATTACATCTCAATCAAGAAATATGCAGTAAATTTGCTTACCAGATGCACTTTGTCATATTTGTTAAATTATAAAAAGAATGTTTATATTCTTATAACAGTATTTATTTACAATTTGCAATTAACTACATCGCAAAATGGAAACACACCAATATCCTTCAGCTATTTTACTGTAATAACTATGTGGGCATCAGGTTCACCTGTAAAGAAGCAAACATCAGCATTTCCTCATCGGTGCAGTCAATCTCCTCCAGCATGATGGCCCACCGGGCCTGTTCGTACAGCTGGGTTATCCTGACGGCATCGTACTGAAATACAAACCAACACGCAGACGACGACCTCGCGTTTACACCTTTCATTCTTTGTTTCAGGGAATTTCCAGCATAAAATGCACATTTTTTTGTTATTGTTGTTTCCCCCCTCCGTCCAATGGAAAACACCACCTTACTTTAGGGTTGAGATCAAAGAAGACATTGTACTTGAAGCGAAGTAACAGCTTGTCGTCATCCTGAATGTCTTGCTCCATGAGCGAGCGAGACGAGTCGAGCCACCTGTCGATCACAACAAGCAGTCAGATGATGTGGGGGATAAAGAAATACTATTACATTGAGCAGAAGGGTTTGTGATTATACCCTGCGTTGTTCTCTGCTTTGTCCACAAGCGACAGCGGCTTGTATATCCTGCCCAGTTCCTCAGGCGGTAGGTTTGGCTGAGACTCAGCCAAGGGGTTTTCTCCAAACCATAGGCTGGTGGCAGACACAGGCATCCCGTTCTCTGGGTCATAGGTTGCTGTCATCGTCTTATTGTACAGAGGGCCTAATTCATTGAAAAGTCTCGGTGAGATTGTGGAAAATAAAGTACGACTTAACTTCCTATTAAGTTATATTCAAAGGAGTCTAGATTAGCCGTCTGGTGCATGCTAGCAGAAATAAATACAGAAAATGAAATTCTTAATGAAAAAGTAACATTGACAACAAACATTTGACATTAACAGTTCAAAGCACGACGACGATGTAAAGGCAACAACAGTCAAGTGCCCCAACAGCTTTATATCTCAAGTTTTAAATTCTAACGTCATCACACCAGGTCCATCTAGCTTCCCTGTTCACGCTAAACAAAAGCATCATCCTCACGACATAATGCTGCCACCACCGTGTTTCAAGGTGGGTTCAGTTTGTTTAGGGTGCAGTGTTTGGTTCCCTCCATTCGAAGCACTCTGCATGTTCAGTTTTGGTCTCTTCCAATAAGACTATTCATAAAGTATTGTTACAAACCAAAACTCAGCTATGGTTGAGTCTTGGTACATAAATTGTGTAAAGGAAAAGGAATTAAAAAAAACTCATAAAATTCTGTTGATCAGTAACACTGAATTTAGACACTGGAGCATCAAATCATTAAGCCTAACATTTTATCAAGCTTTTACAAATTTATTGGATTTAAAAATATATTTATTGCACTGTTTTGAAAGAAAAGATAAGTGTCCTTTAGACATAAGTTCTCTCACATCGTTTCACACCACTTTGTCATCCAATTGTTATCCCGTTGCACCTGAGCAAAACCTAATGTGCTGCAGCACATAAAATCTGAAGTACCTGTTCCTCCCTGTCCCACGTTTAGTGCGTCCCATATGTCCCAGATGTCCTCCTGAGGAGAGTTCTTGTCTTTCTTCTTTTTCTTCTTGCTCCAATCCTCGGGAGGCTTCAGCAGAGAGAGTTCCTCTGAACGTCTGATGTCTACAATCGAGCAAAGAAGAGAAGTTGTGAGCCATCAGGAAGAATATGCAAAGTAGAATGTGTCCTGATTTTTAATTTTTTTTTAATTAGGACAGGAAAATCCCATGTTCAGGAACCAAATAAAACTAACTGAGAATTCTGCAAATTTCCTCCACTGCCTTGAACACCATGTTGGAGAAGGAGACTGTCATTCTGATGGTTTTCATATTGGGCAGCTGTAGCAACAGTGGTTTGTGCTGGGGAGTGTAGCGGAGAAAAGCATCGGCCTGTGGACGAAAGTCACACAAAGTTTAGATGTAAAAAACAAAAAAAACTTTCCTCAAGCATATTTATTAAATTTCATTTTGGAATCATTTGAAATATATGGGTTTGCCACAGTAAACATTTTATTTTTCATTTATGTGCACTACTAAACAACCACTGTAGAACAATTGGGACATAAATGTCAACGTGAGACGGTTCTTGCTCCATTACACGGCTATAAATGAGCTATCTCTGTTGGAAGGTGGATATGATTATTCTTAGTAGCCTCCAAGGTCAGCTATAAATAACAACTCCACACATTTCAAGCCTGCAAGCGCACACGGAATTTATCTATTATGCTTTGACTAAAGAGACATTCCCAAGGAGAAAGCTCTCTGACTGCTTGCACACACTTCAAGGAAACGGCAGGAACTGTGAAGTGCTATCTCATTCGGTTTACCTGGATCCCACATTTGTCCAATGTCCAGTGAGTTTTGAGCAGCCAGCATTTCCTCTGTTCCCACCACAGCGCATGATCGGACCAGTCCTGCTGAGTCTCTGTAGGCAAACGCATAATCTCGATTTAATCTTACTATCATGCAACTTTGATCAGCAGAATAACATGTAGGATCTGAAATCTTTTTATCTCTTGCATGAATGAGACTTCAGTAATTTAGTTTAGTTGTTCAAATTATTTATTAGCTCAGTGAAATCTGGATCAGGGTATAACTTAAACAATCCTTTACAACTTACTTGTAAAGGATTGCTTACAATGCTTTGCAAAACCTTTTCATTTTGTCCCATTTCTACCTTTAATGCACTTTAATTGGATTTTATGTGCTAGACCAGTGGTTCTTAACATTTTTTGAGGTACTGAACCCCTCAGTTTCATGTGCACGTTCACCAAACCCTTCTTATCACACCCCCACCCCCTGCCAACACAAGATACTTTGCGGTATTCTGATTTCATAATGTAATCATATTAGCTGTGTTACCACCCCATGCCACTAGAGGCAGTAGCAACCCCGAAAAGATGTGACTAAGGAGCAGATTTAGACTATAGAATTTTGTAAAAACGGTGAGTTTTGCTGAAGTAAATAAAGACACAAGTTCAAATCCATGCTGAGAGTGGAGCTCCTTCAATCAGTGCTCCTCCTCAGCTCTGATTGGCTAAGCAATGTAACGTGATCCTCTGCAGCAAGTGATGGCAAAGCATCATCACAACTTTACACAAGTGTGTCTTTACCTCCGTGGCAGAGGCTCCGCCGAACCCTTGAGACCGACTCACCGAACCCAGGTTAAGAACCGCTATGCTAGACCAACTCAAAGTAGTGCACATTTGTCAAGATGGAATAAAGGGATACATTGTTTCCTTATTTCCTAAGTCAGTATTTTGCAGAACCACCTTTTGCTCTTGCAGTTGCAAGACCTATCGGGCATGCCTCTACGACTTTCGCACATCTGCCTATGGAAGTTGCAGCTTCTAACAAGTTTCAACCCGGATGACCCACTACGCTTCGGTGGGTCATCCTTCATAGATCAACTTCCATATATCCGTGGCATAATGTTGCCACAATATTCCGTGGTGTGGATTGAGGAGTTCAGGTCGGTGTGCGGTGTTAGTTTTCAACCACACATAGCAGTTCACATATGCCAAAAAGTTCCCATCTTGTGAAAAGAAGACCTTCTTACTTGGTGTGTCCTGTACTTGACTTGAGGCAGAATTTAGACAAAGCTTCTTGCCCAGCCTGCTAGTTTACACGGATTACCTCTCTTTATTTAACCTGCTCATTATTTGGAGTTGTGCTTTAAAACTGCAAGCAGCAGAATTACTCTTTGTACCCACTGGTGTGTAGGTGGTGTGGTTTAATGAGTCTACCTGATATCATCTTGTAATACTGGACTTAAATCCATCTGTTGATGACGTGACGTTTAGTCATCTGCTTATGTCTCATGATTTTTAAACCACCTCACGAAAAAAAGTCCCCTCGTATAATACGTTCATGAGCTCCACTACGTTTCCAGAGGACTGCGAGAAGAAATCAGATAAGGCTCTGAATATACTTTGCCCCCTCAGGCTACGCATGCCGATGCATTGTGATTGAACAACGGCACGGCGGTGTAGAGAAAAGCAGTGCAAACAAAGGCATGGCTTGACAAACACAGCTGTTGCAGCAGCAGCAGATACAAGCCAAATTCAACACAACATGTACGAGAAGCAAATTAAGTTCTAAATGGTGAACACAAGCAGTTTTAAAAGAATGTCTGCAGGTTTTTTTAGCTATATAAACATCAACATAGCTTGTTCAATTTCTTATTAACCTTAAGACACTTACTAATTTTTTCCACCAGCTTTAGCATGAGTCCTCCGATGTGCAAGTCACCTGTCACGCTGAGTTTGAATTTCATGGACTCGTCGCCTTCTTTCTGATCCACCTGAATAGACAGCTGCCATGGTTTTTCTTCAATCGCTGAACCTTTGATCATGGCCTGGTTATAAAGACATAGGAAATGTGAAGAAAAAATTCTTATGTGTTTTGGGATTGATATTTTATTATTAAAATATGTTCTTCCTTGAGCTGTTTCGTATGGAAGCAAATACGAAATGCCTTAGGCAAAAAAAAAAAAAAAAATTGAGCAAAAAAAATAACAGTGCTAGTGGATTAAATGAACTTAACATTTCCACTGACGCATGCAGTCTGTATCCAGCCTCTTGTGAAACAACTTATCTCACTGTACTGCAATGTATCTGCAATGATACTGCAGCCCCCTTAACTACTCCAGTATTAGCCAATACATTTTTAATAGCAGTGTAACATACAAGAAGGGTGGTACAACAAAAAAAAAAAAAAAAAAGGAGATGAAGGTACAAAATTCCCTTTTTTAAAAAAGGGGCACAGATCTACTGGACAATTGACTGATGTTATATAAACTAAGAGAACAAACAAAAGACTTGAAGTGTGCAAGTATGGGGGAGAAGGATGGGGGCTGGTGGGGAGGAGAACAGAGGGCCAGGCTGTGGAATGTGACGAGCAGGGACACGAATCTGGTGCAAGAGGGAACTTAGAAAACAACAATCAGCCCACACTGCACCAGGCTTTGTTAATCAGATGTCTGAAACACTGCGAGTAAACACACACACACACACACACACACACACACACACACACACACACACACACACACACACACACACACAC